>VDFB02107339.1:0-15217 GCA_007258455.2 Sequoia sempervirens | reverse complement strand
GATCTTAGGTTGTGCTTGTGTTTATTCTATCTTACAAGTTGTGAAACATAGTTTTCCTTCTGAAAAGAAAAATTATTAAGCCTTCTTTAGAAACATTATTGTGATCAAATTGCCTTTTTCTGAGCTGTGTGAACAAATCTTTTTGAAAAAATAGTTGTGAATTAGTTTGCATTTTCATAGTCATTTAGGTGCATCACCATCCTTTCAAGTTCAATTTTTTCATTCATTTTAAACCCTTCTATCTCTTTTCCTGCATAATCATTAGTTTCCTTAGAAAATCAAAAGGGAATCCAACCCATAATCTAGAGGTCTATATTCACTATAGGGTACCCACAACATGAAGATATTCTAATGTTTCAACATGATTAGCTGAGTCTAGGCTTAGCTAGGGTGCAATCCTAGTTGATAACATTTATCATAAAATTAGTTTTATTTTTAATTTATTAACGATTATTATAGATGATGCTTAGGAGTAAGGTAGTTTTGCTCTGTGCAGTAATACATGTTTTTATTTTGCTATTTGGGAAACTTGTCAAAGGTTTCCCAGAAGGTTTTCCATGTGCAAAAGGATAGTTATTCGGTCTTCCTGTGCCAGGAGACTCAATAAAATAATTTTGCGGTGTAGTACCCATGAAACAATACTTAAACAAACAAAGAAAGCAAGGATGGTTTGGTAGGATATTTGGCCATCATAGGACCAGAGGTTGGTTTTGTGGGGAACTGTAAGTGCCCTTTGGATCTATTAGTAATTGTTTTAGCATTGTGTTTTTATATTAGAAGAAATCAACCAAAAAAAATTATTATATTTACAATATTGAAATAAATCAATCAAAAAAAGCTTATTAAATCAACCAAAATAACTTATTATACCCAATTATTATATCCAATGAGAATTGAGGCAATGTAGAAGTGCATAGAAAAACTATCCTTTGATTCAGAATGAAAGGATGAAAAGACAAATGTGATTTCTAAGAATAGATCGAAACCATCCTCTCAGACCAAGGTAATGGGGTTGGAGGTAACAAATATCCAAAGAGAAAGTAATATAGGTTGGAATTTTTTGGCTTAACTACCCTTCTTTTTCATAAATTGCCATATTAGGGAGTTCTGTAAGCCAATGCTATTTTTATTAAATAGGGATGAAAAGAATCATAAGTAATAAAGCACGATGGAAATAAGTTTCTCAATGGTTGCGAGCATAGTTCAAAAGCTAGTACCTAGCTAAAACTTCACAAATTTTGAATTGCAAAAAAAAAGCCAAAAATCAAGTCATTAGCTTTTAGTTAGAGGATTCTTCAGGTTGGGAAATGTTGAATCTAAGATGGCTCATATTCTGGAAATGGTAAAGGCATGTAGCAAATTTTTATTTTCGACTTTTTATCATTTGACGGATGAAAAGAAGACTCCAATTTCATGTAGGTTTTGGGAGGTTGTGATGCATAGAATTCACACATAACAAAATCACTTCCGCCTATGATCACAGAGATTTGAAGCATAACACCAAATAGAATATCACGTAGTATGTAAATAAATTTGAATTTTTACACCTAGTACTGATGCTTGGAAGGTTACAACTACTGTAGGTTTGAAATGTGGCTTATGAGTCCTTGGATAGAGCCATTTGTCAGCAAGGTGCTGAGGTTGAATGTTTCTAGTGTCTACTATGGCTTTTCTCAAGCCACCTTTGCTAGAATTTCTGGTTGTAAATGATAACATTGAGGCTAGTTCCCTTTGAAATAGATTCTCCTCCTCTTCTACCTCTATGTCTAAAATGGATTGAAATTTTATGAAGTCTAATAGGCCCGTTTTGTTGATTCATCTATGCTAAAATTTTGATTTCTTGATTATGACAATGGAACTAGATCCTCTTGTAATGAACTCTCATTTTTTTGCATTCAGTGAATCATCTTGATGACAAAAATACTGTGAAGCAACCAACTTCACAACCAACTTCTTAGATTTAAAGAAATATTTTACCATGAGAAATAATGTAATATTACAGTTTCTAAGGCATTGCAGGTGGCGTCTTGGATGCTTCATTGCCTTTAGTACCCAGAACCATCACTACCTTGTTCTTAACCTCTGAAAGATGACCCACAACCTGCAACTTTCACAAAAAGAGAGATTCCAAGACCCATTAGTAATAGTAGAAAATATAGAAGACCCGTATCATTATTTTCTTCATGTGAACTACTTACGAACAAAAGTTACCATTAAATTGAATAGGTGGTGCTTGGCTTACCCAAAATGTATGTGAATAAACTCTTAAATACTTGATTTTCAAAAAGTAATACAAAAACAAAAATACTTGGTGTGTGGTTTTTTTTATCAATATCCAACTTTTCATTAGGCTCCAAGGCATCAAAAGTTTAATTTTATCAAAAATTTCCACTCATTTAGTGGAGAAACCGCCATAGTAGGCAATGAACAAGATGTACTCCACAATGTTGTAACCTAGATGACCTAAAATATTGATTTTTAGAGTTCTGCAGTGGATGACACAGAGCAAAGTGAATTCACCCCACCTAAGCTAAAATCTTTAGAAAATAAAAATCCTCAATTGTAAAACTTATGCTAAATAATGTTCTCCGAATACACTAAACAAATCAATAGCACCGTAGCTCCAAACTGTCTAAACCTCCTCAAAAGTTAAAAATATATACGATAAATATAAATCCTCTCAATAGACTTAGATTTCACCCTCATCAAATAATTTGAGCAAATGAATAAATAACGCAAATAATCCTTTGCTCACAGACTTAAAACTTCACCATAAGCCATTAATGACACCTGCACAGTTTTAGTTTATTCACAATAAATGAAAATTAGCAAATAGTAAATGCACAATGTCCTCATTAAAATGCCACACGTCGACAAAAACACTAGGCGCGGAGACACAACTAGATATCAAAGAATATTACAAAGTCATGAAATATTTCCAATAGCAACAAAACATTAGGAATTGGTTAAATTAATTAGAATAATTAAATTAATTAAAAAAATACAAAACCACCAGGAAAATACCAACAACCAATGAGAAAATTCCAAAAAAAGGCCAAATTCCCTATTAATGAAATAATACCACAAAATATATAAAAAACATTAGTAGCACAATTTCTGATGAATGCATTAATAGGCATGAGTGCATCAAAATCATTAGTCTCCCGCTTTAAAAGACAAGTCTAATAAATACATATATATTATTTATTTAATTAATGGCTTAAGATAGGCTAAATTGAGGTGTGATTGGGTACAATTTCCATTTCAATAAGATATTTGTTTTTAAACTTTCAATGAGGGTGCTTGAAATCCCTCTCACATTCTAAGACAAAATTTAACAATTCAGATGAAATGACTAGGGTATTATCATCCTCTTGTGGTAATACTCAAAAAAAGTTAGAGAGGGAAACCACTTGTTGATTACTCAACTTTTCATTTGAAACTATTGGTGGAGACCTTGATATGTGTCTAGAATTAGGAGTAAAAGAAATGGATTTTCAAAAAACCTTGAGAGTGTAGGTGGGATGGTTTGTTGGTTGTAAAGTGGGTATAGAGGTTTCCTTTCTCTACTAAAAAATTCTCCACTCATTAGTTATAATATTATCTTTATAAGATGCTTGACCCAAAAAGGATGACTCAAAAGGAGAAAATTGGCCAAAAGAAGGAAGAATAGTGTTAGTTTGCAAGAGAAGTGAAGAAGGATTTTTAAGGACTGATGATGATTGTAGAATAGGTTTAGTGACATAATTAACTAGTGGAATTGGAGAGTGAGATAAAAGATATTTTTTTCCTAATAGGACAATATCAAATCAAATGGCCTTCTTGTTGACAAAAAAAACAGGCATTCAACTAGTTGAAATAATTTATTGGCTGTTCCAATTCAAAATCAAGACAAAAAAGTTTAATATTCTTTGACAAAGATTTGTTCAAATCTATTTCCACACACACCCTAAGATAAACTCTTAAATTGAAGAATTTATTTGAACTTTGTTTGCACCATATAACTTTAATACTAAGTTGGACTACAATGTCCTTAACGATCTAAAGGTTAGATTTAAAAATAACAATTCCAAGCACATTAGATAGTGTGATTGAGAAGGCCCTTTAGAGTGAAAGTCAAAAGTACAAGCTTGAAGATAGGAGACTTGTCGACATATAACCCATGCATTGTATTGTAAAATTGCTTGAGCATGCTCAACAAACTTAAACATACAAGAGACACATCCTTTACCTAGCCCACTAATTGTTTCAATTTCCCAACCCTTGTTCTCCCAATTCATTTTAACCCATTTGTAAAAATAAAATTCAGTAAGGAATCCTATTAAAAAGACAAAATAATAGATATGTTTTAATTTTTAGTAATTCATTCAACAACTTTATCAAGGAGTTGAAATTCTATGGTTTTACCTTGATCTTCTTTTGCATGCTCTTAATTTTTTCTTCTTTTTCTCCATTTTGAATAGAGGTTTCCTTTTCTATAGCTATTTGGTTATTCAACTCTTTGTTTGTGTTAGTTACTTCCTCCATTAACACCGCCTCTCTACTAGGTTCCAATGAAAGATATTTCTTTGCTAATCTGGCTTTAGTTTTCATCCACATTTGCAATTGCAACTATTCCTTCTTTGATGACGCACTCTTTGTTGTTTTTTTATTGAATACACTTAGCCTCCAAATCTTTAGAAACATCGGGAATAAAAGAATAAAATACATTGTGTCTTTAGTTCACACACTGTTGTAAAGGAATCGGTGTTTGGAAAATTTCCACCATCCTTGGTAGGAGAAACCACACAATGAGATGAATTCTCTATCATAGATCTACTATCGAAGACAAATATTCTTATTGGCTCCCCTTTTGCGCAAGTTTCAAGCTCGCTTGCAATTTTTTTTCTGTCGCTAGCATTTCTTGCCTCTCATTGGAGTAGGGGATGGTATTAAGGAACAATTAAAGGCTTGGAGAATCTACATTGCAAAGGAAATGAACGAGAGACCACTCATTCGCTATTCTCCAACTAGTATCACATATCTCACTCCTTGGCCATTTTAAATCTTAAGGGTAGGGTCTCATGGAGGGGGCTTCCTAAAAATATTTAATGGGTGTTGTTAAATTTTTTTAGAATTATTTTAAAGTGTGTGGTCTCATGAATTTTGTAGTGTAGTTTAAGTATAAGAATTTAAGCTCCTAAATTTATGCAAGTTGGTGTTCTTATGAAATTTATTATTTTTCATATTCAATTAAAAAAAATAAAAAAATATATAAAAATAATAATAATTGGTGAAAATTTATGGAAAACAAAGTCTTAGTTGGTGGGGCAATTTCTAGCCCTGCGATTGCATTCACTTAAATTTTCAAACTAAAAAATAGGGACAAGACCACAACCTAAAAACATTTACTTTTTGTCCAACACAACACCATAGCCACAACCAAAGCCAAATTCCGTAGAGATCATAGCGAGTCTTCACAAATACAATTTCCATGAGCTCTTAAAGTGTTGACGGTGGCAATGAGATTGACCTCTAAAGTAATTTTTCATTTGTAAATGGATATTCTCATTTTCTTGTTGATTTGTTATCCATTTAGTGTTGATGGTATCATTTTTTTTTGCATTTGGCACTTGCGTAGTGTAAGAGAGGGGGACCAACCACGTTCAAGGCCCCAGATCACGGAGAGCCAAGAGCAGAAGGCTGCCCTAACTTACCTTAGCTTAAAGGGGTGTTAGGAGATGCGGGATGAGAATGATGAGGAATATAAGGCCCTTTAATCACTCTGTAGACCCAAAACACAATGGGGCTAGGTGAGCCAGTTTTTGGGTTCAACACTGTGCCTTAGGAAGCTCTCTACCCAAGGATGAAAGTGCGGTTCTGGGATGATAGTGCGGTGTGTTGGCATCTCTTAGGTGTGCTGGCGTCTGCACGACCAGAGGACTAAAAAGAAAAGGTTGAACACTAGAAAATGGACTAAAGACCTAACTAATTACTTCCAAAGGGCCAAAACAAAGCTATGAAGTAGGCAAGATATGCACAAATATGATAAAGTAAATATACAAGAGTTAGGGTGGCAAGAATGATCTCACAAAGGTATTTGTTCGCCAGCTAGCTCCAAGTAGCACATCCACCTACACACAATAATGAGAAAAATTGTTGGGTGGTTGTATAGGGGCCTGCCTTAGTCAAACCCACATTTTGGTGTTTCCACCTCTACAGACAACCAAGTTTGCGACAATGGAGAAATATTTGATAAAGAAAGAAATGAAGTAAAGAACACAAAAGCACTACCAAACAGTAATGCACTACTCAACCAAATTGTAGAGAGGAGTAGAAAGCTTACCACCTCCACCAAGAGCTCACTAGATAATGGGGGAAAAAATGAGAGGATTCAAGCCCCTGCTGCAATGGTGTTGGTTCCACACTTGCTCTACGGAGTTGATGGAGTGCTGTTGCTGCTGTTGTGGAGTGCAAAATGCTGCTTGAGAGTGATGGATGCAAGAAAAGCTATGCAAAATGCTTAGAGAATGGCTTGGAGAGATGAATTGAATGCCTAGAGGATGATATGAAAGAATGAATAGTGAATTTGAAGGAGGAATGAAGAAAACGGCCATATTCAGGTTGGTTAGTCGAAGAGGGTGTTACAAATCGACCTGCAATGGGAAGTGTAATGCCTCTACAGGCTCCAGATGCAAGAATCTACTAGGGACATAAGTGCACTGTGTGGATGTCTGCATGCCGCACGAGTGTCCCCGATAGTTGTTCCTCTACCGACACACAAAATAGACTCCAAGTGGAATGAAGGCAATGGGATTTTGTGGAATTTAGCCTTCGAATTTGGTTTTCTAAAGTGAGGAAGGGTAAAAGGGGAATTTGCATAAGGGGTGAAAATTCACTCCTATACATTTTTCCCCCATTTTAGCTAGCACAAATACTGATGAGTGCTTTAGTAAAGTAGATTGAAAGGGTAGTAGTTAGAAATGTATACCTGAACCGTCGAGGAAGAAGCCCGCGATTTGGCGAACTCAAGAGTGTAGGACAAGTAGAGGACTTCATAGCCCCGCATAACTATGAAGCTAAAGAATGAAAGCATCTTACAGGCCTGTGGACCTGCAAGGAGGCAACCCCCAAGATCTCTCACATGAAGGAAGCCTCGAAAATAAAGCGCCTCACAGACCCAAAAATTTGCAAGGAAGGTGTCCCCAAAGATCTCTCACATGGAGGATACCTAAAAAAGTGCCTTATAGACCCGTAGAGCTACAAGGAAGTGTCCCCCAAGATCTCTCACATGGAGGAAGCCAGGAAAGCACCCTATAGACCCCTAGACCTGTAGGGAAGGTTTCCTTCAAGATCTCTCACATGAAGGAAACCCAAGAAAAAGTGCCCTACAGACCTACAGGGAAGGTTCCCTTCAAGATCTCTCACATGAAGGAAACCCAAGAAAGTGGACTCCATATAGTCAAAAAGTGGCTTCATAGGCACACCTATAAAGTGACATGTTTACCCATAGATAGAACATGTCAAAAAGTGGCCACGCAGGCAAGTAAGCGGACAATTGCGTAGACCACCAACAAGTTGGACGACTTTCAAAGGGGTCCCTCGGGAACCCGACATAAAGAAGGGGGTCCACTCAAGGGACGTGCTGATTGAAAGTATGAAAGAGATGTACTTTTCTTGAATTGATCCATCATCAAGGAATCTTTTTGAAAGATTCTCACTTCATCAAGGAATTTGAAAGGAAGAATATGCTCCCATGCGAGGGGAAGATCAAAGTTGTTCCCACTTCAGAGGAAGGTTCTCAAGTTCTTTCTTTATGAACCTATGATGAAGGAAACACGTTCCATTAGGGTTTCAAGTTGAGAATGTGATTCTTGAAAAGAAGTTTGTAAAGATTCTCGAGAAAAGATTCGTTGACAACGAATGTGTTTTCTAAAAATAAAAATATTGTAGAAGTGGCATTGTCACACATGAGAGGGACAACTGAAGCAAATAAGAAAGAAAGAAAAAATAAAAAGGAAACAAGAGACATTATGAACAAAGGGCACAAGGGTAGCTTGATATTTTGGGGTCAGAAATGCTCATAAATATATATGTATAGTAATAGTATATAAAATGAACTATCATCGACCCCCTACTATATCATACCATGTGAAGAGTGCATGAGAAGACAAAGTAAAAATAAAAAATTGGGTCAACATGGAAGGGAAGCCGAAATTCCCCCAATGCTTTGCATTGTCTCCAATTTATCGAAAATCAAGTCACAAACATGGAAGAATGATGATACAAATAGAAGAAGGTTTACGACACAAAAACCATGCCTGTATCCTAGCACCAACAAGGGTGACAAGGGTCATCTAGAAACACATAGAATTATCATGGGGGGACACATCACAACACACACGCACACATATAATCTAAAGATAAAGAAGAGGCCTCCTCCTAACACTAATCGACCAAGAGGTTGTCTGCTTCCCACTCTAGATCATTGTAGGGGGAAGAAGGACAAGAGTGTAGTGGTGGAATGTTAAGAGAAGGAGCGTCCGACCCTCCCAAAACAAGGGCTAAGGAAGAGGGCCCCGCAAGGTCTTCTCTACTGAGCTCCTGTGGAGCTAAGGTCAACGATTTTGTGAAGACCGCTAACAAGGCCGAAACCTCATCCAAAGAGTTAAACATGGACTTAAAAAGAGTGCCATGTTTTACCTCAATGAATGGAGAAGGTTGTGCCCGAGGTTCATCACTAGGCTCATTGAGTGATTCAAGAGCGGTGATGAACTCAGGAGAAGCTGGGACTGGTTTCGTCAGTAGGATAGAACAAGTCAGTGTCGAACCACCTTTCGGAGAAGGTGGGTTCCTCTTACATCCTCCATTGCTGGAGGGACCACTCTCTACCTTCTGCTTTCTCAGAGGAGGAAAAATCCCCATATATGAGGCAAGAAGTGCAGAGGAAGAGGAGGAAAGAACCGCAGTAGATACGACTGAGGTGTTAGTCATATCTATGGGTTTCAAGAAAGGCAGGATATCTAGAATGATCATCAACAAAGGTGGGTCCATCGAAGGAGTGATGAACACATACAAATTTTTGGGGTTAGGCGCATTCTCATTTGCAATGAAAGCTAGAAGTGATACAAAGCTGGTTTGAATGGAAGTAGAGGGGAGGAGAGAGGAGGACGCAATGGGAGGCCTTGATAAAGGGGAGGTCATTTCATCTTCTTTCCTCTATAAGGCAGCCTTCTTATCCATGAGAGCCTTTCACCGATGCTTGCACTCGCATGCAAGGCAGTTTCTATGACTATTTGAACCGGAGGCTATGAGGGAATGAAAGGCTCCTGCTCAGCCATGGGAGTTTCCACTACAGTCATTTTCGGTGGAGGAATGGACTCCTAAATGGGAGTAGGAGGAGCAAGTTGATAAGCAATGGGGGGAGTTGACTCAAGTGCCTCGGCAACGGGCCTCTTCTCCTTTACTACTTTGAAATTAGGGGTGGTAGGAGGCCATGGAGGTCGAGACAAAGAGGAATCTCCATAGGGACCTTTATTCCTCTTATACCGAGTAGGCCTAGGCTCCATAGGAACAACAAGAAGCTCAAACGCGAGACACTTGGATTTTCGCCAAGTGGGCACCATAGGATCCTCTCACAAATGCAGAATGAAATCCAATGGCACCTCTGTGGGGTGAGAAGAAGTGTCAGGTTGAACAACAGAAGAGGAAGAAGAAGGATCTTGGGACCACTTCTCTTCTTCCCTCCTACGTGCCTTGGCGACGTCACTGTCAGCTTTTAGGTAGGCCCTATGTGAAACAACATAAGGAAATTGAGGGTATCTCACTTTTGGCCTTAGGCACCCTTTCTTATAATTCTGATACGTTTAGTGTAGGAGGTCTATCCTAGGTGGGAGAGGATCGATGGGTGCAGGCCAGGAGTAATCCAAGGAGTAGCTACCACGAGAAATTGGTGGTTTATAACCGGTGTCATGAATCACGTGCATGGAACCCCCGTAGATAAATTTTAAACACTTATGCACGACCGAGGGTACGAAATTCATAGCTACTAACCAAGGGTTACCAAAATTCACTCTAAAGAGTTCAGGCCTAGGGATTATGTCAAACAATAGCTTCATAGATTTAGGCCCAACCAAGACCGACAGGACAATACTACCCAAAGGGGGCATGGAAAGTACATCATGTGTGTGGATGGTGTGGTGTAGGAGCACCCATAGGTTGCCATAGGTTGTTTAGAAGGTTTGTCTAGGAAAACTAAGCAATCAAATTTAGTTCATTTGTATGTGAGCCTTAGTGGCATTCTTGTTGGTTTTGATCAGATGAAGGTCATGTTGACCATAAAATAGGTGTCATAAGGTTCTAGCTCAAAATGAGGTTTTGGATTTTTAGGATTTTTGCAAAATGTTTGAAAATGTTGCTCAATTGAAGCTAAAAGTGGCCAAGAAGAGCCCAAGAGAGAGGATAACTGATTTGGTGACCTATTTATGGGATGCCTCGGCATTGGAGTCAGGTTGGAAGCATTTGATATGGTTTGAAGTTTTGTGAATTCAAGAAAAGCAATTGTGATTGAGTGTGAATTCTCTAGTTTCTGCATTGAAGTGATGTCTTAATGAATTGATCATGGCACTGTAATTCGTGTAGGAGGTAGAGTAGTTGTTCTTCGAGCATTGTGTGGCATTAGATAGTTTCTTCATTTAGTTTCAAGCTTTGTTTGTAAATAGTTTTGGTTTTCTTATTGTTGCTGGTTTGAACCAGGCAGTTTGTGAATATGGAGTGTTAATTCACTTTCCCATCGTACAAATTGTACTACCCTTTGGGAATAGTGACTAGACTCCATGGGTGTACATATAGTAGGGTTTAGGACCTTTGAAAGCATAGGAGATACTATGGAAGTCTTTCCCTAGGCGAGCCAGGGAAGTGCCCGGCTAGGGAAGACCTTAGTGCAAAGCACTTGATTTGCAGGGGTGTCAATTTCCTAAAAAAATACCCTTTGGGGAAGGCAAGTATGAGTCTTCCCAAGACATGGTAAGGAGAAAGAAACTCCAACAATCCATCTGGTGAGGGAAGGACCTGACAGTTTGCAGAGAAGCCAAGAAAGGGCTTAAAAGGCTTAGTTTTGCTCATTTCAGGTTAGGGCTTTGTATAAATAGCTAAGACCCAAGACCCCAAAAATCCTTGAGAGGTGGGCATATGAACCAGGAATCCTAAGAAAATATTGGGGTGTTTTTTGGAAATTATTGGAAACAAACCTGATTTCTCAGAGAAGGAGACCTAATAGGGCTAATAGGGCTAGTAGCCTCCTAGGACTCGTAGTGGGGTTCGGTGAAAGAGACTTGCAGATGGAGCTAGGTGGACCCCTAATACACTTATTAGGATGGATTGAAGACTTTAGAAGCACCTCCACACCCCTGTAAAACTATATTCAAGAATTTGGAGGATTAGTAGCCTTTGGGGTGGATTAAGGGCTAAGGAAAGTGTTACAAGATTGCACCAAGTCTTGACTTGGTAGAAGGACCTATGTTGATAGTTGGGTTGACAAGAAGTAATCAGGGGACCCTAAGAAGGAAGAGGTCCTATAGGTTGCAAGTGGTGGAGTGAGACACCCTAGAGGTCTTCCTAGCAAGATCCAGAGCATGAATCAGTGATTGATTCATCCAACCTCCCTATCATGGTGCTTACAGGTGCATCGTACCCATGTTTATTCAAGAAGTTGATTAGCATGATCTCCTTAGTTATGATGTTTACTTGAGACGTTAGATCAATTAGAACACCTGCTACGATGTTTTTGTTAATTTGTGCAGGGATGTAGAGAGGAGATGGTTCCCTATTAAAACCCATGAATAGGTCTTGTGAAGTGAAGGTTATACTAGTACCACTGTCCATAGGCTACATAGAGGGGATAGGTTGATGCAGGAAAGAGGCCATTGCACACATTAGACGATACTTTCATAGAGTCTCTAAAGGTTAAAGGATAAGATGGTGACCCAATTAAGGTTTCGTTACACAACACCTTTGGAACCTTCCAACTACGCCTGCTAGGGGTCACAGGTTGGGTTGCAAGGAAAAAGCTTCACAACACTCACACCTACACCACTCCTAGAATACGAGGAAAGGAAATTTTAGTATCGCAAAATGAAACCGAAATGGTTCACATCGGGTTCACCAAAATTGTAAGAGAGGGGGACCAACCACATTCAAGGCCCTAGGTCACAGAGAGCCAAGAGTGGAAGGCTACCCTAACTTACCTCAGCTTAAAGGGGTGGTAGGAGATGCGGGATGAGAATGATGAGGAATATAAGGCCCTTCAATCACTCTATAGAACCAAAACACAAAATGGGGCTAGGTGAGCTAGTTTTTGGGTTCAACACTATGCCTCAGGAAACTCTCTACCTAAGGATGAAAGCGCAATTTTGGGATGACAGCATGACATGCTGGCATCTCTCAGGTGTGCTAGCGTCTGTACAACCAGAGGACTAAAAAGACAATGTTGAACACTAGAAAAAAGATTCCTAGCTAATTACTTCCAAAGGGCCAAAACAAAGCTACGAAGTAGGAAAGATATGCACAAATATGATAAAGTAAATATACAAGAGTTAGGGTGGAAAGAATGATCTCATAAAGGTATTCGTTAACCAACTAGCTCCAAGTAGCACGTCCACCTGCACACAATAAAGAGGAAAATTGTTGGGTGGCTATATAGGGGCCTGCCTTAGTTAGACCCCCGTTTTGGTGTTTCCACCTCCACGGACAACCGAGTTTGCAACAATGGAGAAATATTTGATAAAGAAAGAAATGAAGTAAAGAACACAAAAACACTACCAAACAGTAATACGCTACTCAACCAAATCATAGAGGAGAGGAGTAGAAAGATTACCACCTCCACCAAGAGCTCACTAGCTAATGTGGAGAAAATGAGAGGACTCAAGCCCTTGCTGAAATGGTGTTGGTTCCACACTTGCTCTACGAAGTTGATGGAGTGTTGTTGCTGCTATTATGGAGTGCAAAGTGCTACTTGAGAGTGATGGATGCAAGAAAAGTTGTGTAGAATGCTTAGAGAATGGCTTGGAGAGATGAATTGAATGCCTAGAGGATGAGATGAAAAAATGAATAGTGAATTTGAAGGAAGAATGAAGAAAATGGCCATATTTGGGTCGGTTATTCGAAGAGGGTGTTACAAATTGACCTCCAATGGGAAGTGTAATGATTTTGTAGGCTCCAGACATAGGAATCTACTAGGGACATAAGCGCGCCGTGCGGGCGTCCCCGACAGTTGTTCCTTTGCCGACACACAAAATGGATGCCAAGTGGAATGAAGGTAGCAGGCTTATGTGGAATTTAGCCTTTAAATTTGGTTTTCTAAAGTGAGGAAGGGTAAAAGGAGAATTTTCATAAGGGGTGAAAATTCACTCCTATTCAAGTAGAAATGTTGCAATTTTGAAATGCAAAAATGACATTTTGAAGATGAAATCAATTATTCAATAAGTATGACATCCTTATAAAAATGATGAAGAGAATATGTGTGTTGCTAGCAGTCATTTTGCACATTAGGAAGAGCAATTTTTTCAATCTAACTCGAAGGGTCATAGCTTTATAGTGCAAAACCATGCACTTTGTCATTTATTTCTCTTGCATTCATAGTTGCTTTGTACCCAATGGTATTTTTTGTAGCGAGTCTAAGTGATGTTTATTCCTTTAGAATTGTTCTTCTGGAGGTGTGTACAGGTAGATTGCTAGTTGTCCAACTTGTTTTCCTTGACATGGATCTGGTCACTCGGATTAGAAAGGAATTTGAAGAGGAGTACCCACTATAAATTTTTTTATAGATCCAACTCTCCTACAAGAAGTGTGGGCCAAGATTGAAGTGATTTTTTTCTTCCATATTGATCTTGATTTATGAACCATGATGAAGAACGTATCGAATCCCTTGAAAAAACTAGACCTGCATTATTTACTTGAAAATACTCTTTCTGAGGATAAGACTTTCGTAAAGGTGTGGAGTCGTGATTTGGTTTCATATGAGAAGAATATTTTTTGAGTTGCAAGTAGCTATGATAAGCATCCTTATTTAATACGGTTTGCTATTGAGTAGAAGTGTGCCAGCAGGCTGATGTGTTTGTATGAAATTATTTTTCTAGATTTTCAAGACTCATAGCTTCACAAAGGACTGTGAGGAAGAGGGGTGATGGTGGGAATGACTACGAAGGTACATATGCCAATAATTTTGAGCACATTGGTGTAGGACCTCAAAGACCAATGAACAATATCAGAGCATTTAAATAAATTTAATTTAATTTTGTTTTAGTTAGCCCCTATTGATGTTAGGATAGATGAAGAAGATAATTGTATTATGTTACTTTGTTCTTTGTCTCACTCATGGAATAATTTTATCCTTGCTATTAGTGCTAATCTCAAAGATTTAGATATGGATGTTCTTATTACAATATTGTTGTCATAGGAAATGAGAAAGAAGGCTATGGATAACTCATCAGATGCTCTTCATGTCAAGGGAAGGTTCAAGGAAAGACATGGTCCTAAAGGAGATCAAAAGGGGCCTAAGGACAAGTCCAAGGGTAGATCTAATCTTTTGGGTAAAAAGAATAAAGTGTTGGAATTGTGAAAAAATGGGACATGTGAAGAAGTAATGCAAATAAATAAATAAACAATAGGATTACACTACAGAAAAGTCCTTTGGTTGAGGTGATGAAGCTTTGTTATCTTCATGCAATATTATATCTAATGAACATTGGTTGATTGATTTAGGATTCTCCTATCATATGATTCCTCATAAGGAGTGGTTTTCCACATATGAAGAATATGATGGAGGACAATTATATGTTGGGGAAAACAGTGAACATGCCCCATTATTGAATGTGGAAATGTATAATTATGTTTTTAGTGATGGGAGGTTAAAAAATTTCCTTGGTATTTTACATTTTCCTAGATTAGATAGAAATTTAATATCAATTTGATGAGTATGCATATAAAATTTGATAGAAATTTTATAGGAATGCATATAAAATTTGATGAGTATGCATATAAAATTATATAAATTGATATTAAATTTCTATCTAATCTAGGAAAATGTAAAATACCAAGGAATTTTTTTAACCTCCCATCACTAAAACATAATTGTACATTTCCACATTCAATAATGGGGTATGTTCACTATTTTCCCCAACATATAATTGTCCTCCATCATATTCCTCATATGTGGAAAACCACTCCTTATGAGGAGTCA
>VDFB02107336.1:0-16954 GCA_007258455.2 Sequoia sempervirens | reverse complement strand
CTAATCAAGATTGGGATGCAGATGACCTACTATAGGTTAACTCGCATGTGCCTTACTAGTCTTTTTTTTGTTTTCTTTTACATTTTCTTTGTGTGATAGCATGTGCATAATGTGACCCCCTATACTATTTTGTTTGATGTATCTCTTCATGTGCATTCCTCTATTTGTATCTACATTCTTCTATATGTCATAAGAATTTATTGTTTCTTTTTTCTTGTGTTTTCCTTTTGGGGATGAAACAAGGTGTCGAAACATTTAGGTCTCTTCCATTTTCACCCAAAATATTTTTCTTTGTTTTTTCTCTCTGTGTCATTTTTCATGTTCTACGAGTATTTGGGGAATGATGACATCTCCAATCTCTATAATCACATTGTAGCAAAGACATACTGACCTTGAATCCATGGATCCCTTATGTCTTTTGGGATTTCATTTTGGGGAGAAACCCCTTCCTCTCTCCTTTTCATGATGTGTAGCTTCATTTGGGAACATATGACTTGGCATAGGGCTTTTTGAATAAGCTCCCATGTCCTATTTATTGTTAGAATTGATTTTTTTCTAATTTAAAGTAAATTTCTCATAACAATGGTGATAGAAATTTCTTTAAAGTGGGGGCATACATTGGCATTAATATTTTTAAAAAATTTTAAATTCTTTATGTTTCATTGTGTGATTTTATTTCTTCTTGTGATCCATCTTTTTCTTGGTTATTTTATTGGGTTAGATGTCCTTTGAGAGCATGATATTTCTTGGAACATAACTTTCCTCTTAGTGGTGATGCTACGTGTTGCATGAACCCTAACTTGTGAATCTTTTCTCCTTAACTTGTCTTATCTTGGAGACATTAGGCACGATGTTCCCTAAGAGGAGACCTTACATGAACTAAGAAAAATCCCTTTGAACAAACTCTATTTGTATTTTACTCATAAGTGTTTACCATAATACAACTTGTTAACTTTATAAAGCTCAAAGTTTATATTTTTGTGGTGCCTTATCAAAGTTATTAAACATATAGCTTTGGTATGGTTAGTATTGTTAGTGTGTTAAGTTTTTACTTAGGTTTAATTACTTTGATTAGTATTTTTTGTAGGGTATTTGTTCACCTGTCACATATTTTCATGCCTTTATAAGGCACCATTGTACATTATGTAATTTATCTCATCTCGTATTTTTCTCTGGTGAAATAGTTGTGTTTGCTTCTCTCATTTTTTGTGAAGATTTATTTGTAAGTTGTTATCTTGGGCTCAATGGTTGACACCAACATGGTATAGAGCCTTCAACTTCTGTTTTCCTCCACTATTGAGGGTTTTCATCAGAAGAGTTTGAGGACATTTATTTATTGGAGATTATTCAACATTTGAAATTTGTTAAATTACAAAGTTTCCTTATTTCTTATTATCTTCATTTTCCTATTGTTTGTGATTTCTAGGAATAATTTTCACTTCTGTGTTGTCATGATTTTCATAGTAGAAGGCACCATTTCCAATTTTGAGAGGGAATTTTTTCTCTATTTGTAGTGGGATTCCACTTGTTGAGGCATTTTCTCATACCCATGATAGAAACCCTCAAATTTCTACTCTTGTCCTTACCTTCAAGCATTATTTCTTCCCTTTTATGGTTGTGATTTGAAGGCAGACTTCTAAATTCCATTATTAGAGATGGTGTAGTTAAGAGGGGCATTTATTTTCCAAGTCATGACTCATCAGAGCCTGCAAATTTTTTAGTTATTGTTGCAATGTTCATTTTTTCTCTATTCAAGAGCTCAATTTTTAGTTTGCAAGGATCTTTTTGTTGTAAATGATTTTATGTGTATGGCTGGTCTGAAGGCATTTTTTTTAAGAAATGCGGAGTTCCTTATGATGATATTTTCAACAGGGGATATGTAGTGTTGATTGGGGATATACACTTACATTTTCTATTGAAGGAAACATTTGGAAGCATAGACACAGTGAAATACTATTTCAAGCCACAATTTGGTGAAGAGGCGTAGAATTTTGAGGAAGGTCATTCACACACTAGTGTGTTTTTATACATTGGAACCCATTTCATTCCTTCTAGAGGCTGCAATTTGTGCACAGGAGGAGGAGGAGGCATCCATTTTGGAATAGTTGTTGTTGATTCATTTCTTTTCAAGGAAGGTTATTTTTTAGCAAAGATTGAAATTCACCATCCATAGGAAATTTTATTTTGTTTCAAGCCGCCATCCATCTATTTGGAGGTGATTTAAAAATATCGATTGGAAGCAGCCATTTTCTATCATGAGGCGTGAACCTATGATACAACCACAATAGGACTAGTTTTTTAATCAAACTTTATACTTTATAAATTTTGCAACAAAATATTTATTTAGGGTTTATGTGTAGTGAAGTCATGTGGCCCCCAAGATTCTTTGAAGTTGTTTTGGGAATATTTATCCCACATTCTCCAGGTTGTGGAGTCCTTCTGTGTTCATATACAACTCTTTCCTTTTGATTGTTGAGAGAAAGTCTCATAGGAGGCTATCTTGCTTTTGTTCTTAGCGAATGATTTGGCTTGGTGATTTGGTGTGGGAACTCAGTAAGATGTTTAATATTTTGCTCAATTTTTTTTAGATTCTCATCCCTTTTTTTGCATTATTGCTTCCTAAAGTATTTTGGGAAGGTTTCATTTTTCATATTTGGGAGTTTCTAATTGTTGTTAAAGGTTAATGTCTTTGTATTCTTGGAGATTTGTCATGTTGTTCATTATGGGGTTTTCTTTTCATCTTGTTATGATTATGTTGGAAAGGGAAAACTATAAAAAATGGAAAGATGGTATCATAAAATATCTCAGATGGTTTCATTTGTTGCCAAATTTATATAATCTTGTTCCCCATCCTGGTACTGATAGTAAGAAATTTGCATGGAATTGTAAAAGGGATCATATCCTAGTAGTTATTGCAATGCATATTGATCATGCCACTTTGAATGTTATTGATCATTTTGAGTGTCCTCATATTCTTTGGACTAAAATTTAGGAAATACATGTAGATATTGATAACGATCCTATTTTAGATTGTCTTGTGCCTCTTCATTTTTTAGACAGGTTACCCTATGATCATGCTACTATGCAAAAGTTTGAAGTTTTAGAATACTTTCAATCTTCAAAAGAGGATAATGAGGGTTCTTTAGATGTTCCTTCTTCTCCATCAGGGATAGTTGTTGTACCGTCACCTTTAGTGATTCATTGTGCAGAGTCATTGATTGAGGCTCCTAACATTCCTGAACAATAGGATTCTCATTGTCTTCTTGATTGGGATTTTTTATTTTTTTAGCATTCATTCATTGTTTGGAGAATCTCATATTTTTGACTTGGAAGACACATTTGAGGGTATATCCCTCCTATTTGATGATAGTTTTGGTACAAATTTTGTCACCTCATCTCTTTCTTTGGAGAATTTTCAAAATCAGTTTCTAGTGGGGTATGTGCAGGATCATCATGGAAAAAATGGGCCCTTAAGTGGCAAAAAATTTAGAAAAATCAGAGTTAGGCAACTTGATGTAAAAAATTTAATAAGTTATCTATATTATTTCAAAAATATGTAAGAATATAATATGTAGCAAATTGAATGGAGTTTCTAAACTACTAGGGTTTTTTTAAAAAAAGAAAAATCTATTTTGCGAAAATTTGAAATTTCAATGTAGTAGTACTTAAATTTTAGGAAAAAAATAAGAAGTAGGTGTCTATCTGACCACCCTAACCACAATAAAATGATAATATTTTTTTATAATATTTTAGACATAAGTAGAGAACTCATGTTTGAATGTGATGCATATTTTTGTGTTTTTCAAGTAAATAATTAACTATGAATTTTTATTACAAGTTTTAAAAAATATAAAATTGTATGTTCAATCCATCTAACTTTGGTCAAAACTTCATGAAATTAATTTTTCTTTTTAATCTTATAGTATGGAAAGCATAGAATGTGATGCATGTTTTGATTCCAAAAATTTGATACCGCTTTTGAAAGTTCATAGATGTTTTTCAATCACTTTATCACAAGGACTTGGAATGTATAATTCAAATAGAAAATGAATAATAATTATTTATTAAATTCAAAGTAAAGCATAATTTATATTGGTGGAAATTTGAGAATCTCCTTTAAAAACTCTTTTTCATTTCATCAATTTTGGGTAAAAGTTGCTAAAATACATACCCTACAAATACCCATCATATTGCCACTTTTGGTCTATCATGATCTTTACCACACCCGATACCTTGTTTGTCACCTCCTATTTTGATTGGGTATGTTCCTTATTGGTTCGTGGCATCATCTTCCAAGGTCTTGGCAACACGAGCAAATTTTAGAGACATCATCATAGGTATGTGCAGATCATCATGGAAAACAAAGCCCTTAAGTGGAAAAAAACTTAGAAAAATAATTAGGCAACTTGACATAAAAATTTGAATAAGTTATCTATATTATTTCAAAAATATGTAAGAATAGAATTTGTATCAAATTGAATGTAGTTTCTAAACTACTAGGTTTATTTTAAAAAAAAAGAAATCTATTTGGTGAAAATTTGAGATTTCAATGCAATAGTACTTAAATTTCAGGAAAAATAAGAAGTAGGTGTCTCAGTTCCCCATCACCCTCTAACCACAATAAAAAAATGATAATATTTTTTATAATATTTTAGATATAAGTAGAGGACCCATGTCCGACAAGCATGAATATTTTGTAATTTGTTTCCAAGTAAATAATTAATTATGAATTTTTTATTACAACTTTTAAAAATATAAAAAACTCAGATGTAAGGACCACCTTAACTTGGTCAAAACTTCATGAACAATTTCTTTTTTACTATAGTATGCAAATCATAGAATGTGACACATGTTTTTGATTCAAAAAATATGATACCGCTTTTGAAAGCTATAGATGTTTCTTTTCAATTAGTCTATCAATTCAGGACTTTAATCATAATTCTGAATAGAAAAATGAATAATAATTACTTATTAAATTTAAAGTAAAGCATAATTTGGTATTGGTGGAAAGCTGAGAATCTCCTTTAAAAACCCTTTTCATTTCATCAATTTTGGCTAAAAATAAAGTCGTCAACCACATATCGATCATATTGCCACTTTTTGGCCCACCATGATCCTGCACATACCCCATACATACTCATGCATCTTTCTTTCAATTCCTATCTACAATGGGAAGCATTCCTTCATTTGTATTTAGTTTTGTTTCTTTCGAAAGGGAGACAATTTTTTTGTCGACATTGGATCATGTTTTTTCTTCAAACACTTACCATTTCGCAGGTGATTATACATTGTGGGGGATATATATTCTATCTCTTCCCCTTTTACAGGGGTTCTATTGATTATATATGCATGATGTGTGTAGTCCTTGGGGGCTGTGATTGAGTCCTCCATCCATGCATCATTTTTTTTTTCATTTCTCTTTTGGAGATGGTTTTTTTCCCACAATGTTTTTCTCCTTTTCTCCGATTGTGAGAGATTTCTTTTTTGCATTGTAAATGGGTACCTAACATGGTTGTGTAGGTGGGACCCATATTGTATCTTCATTTTTCATAATGTGATCCTCCCTAAGTTTTCACTTAAGGGCCTGGGTGTTACTGTGTTAAGTTTTTACTTATGGTTAATTACTCTGATGAGTTTTTTTTGTAGGGTATTTGTTCACCCATGCCTTTAAAAGGAACCATTGTATGTTATGTAATTTATCTCATCTCATATTTTTTTGTAGTGAAATAGTCATGTTTTCTTCTCTCATTTTTTGTGAAGATTTATTTGCAGGTTGTGGTCTTGGGCTCGGTGTTTGACACCAACAAGTATGATGAGAGACTATAGAATTGGCATGACTTTCTCACTTAGCCATTTTTTGGGGGCTCACCTAGTGGACAACATGAGGTTCCATTAGCCCTAAGTGAGCATGAATTTTTTTTTTCATAGTGGACATCGCATTTCGCTTGTGAACATTTTTAGACAAGTAGTCGAGACGTGTTCCACATTGTGTTCAAGGATAGTTAAGGTTTGATCTACCATTTTCTTTTGGACAGACAACTAAGGAATGTTCCACATCACATTGGATAGTTAAGGCTTGATCCACCTTTTTTTTTTTTTACTTTTCTTTTTAGTCTTTTTTGTTGTATAATTGAGTAATCTTGTTGTTGTTGCATACATATGTTTTGGATATCTACTTTAGTGTGATTTTTACACAAGGTCATCCTCTCACTAAAGTGGGGGATAAATTTAGTGACAAAAAATGTATTCCCTTACATTTTCTCACTTTTTTGGGCCCTCCTAATTAAAATGAACTTAATAATGCCTTAATTCAGTGTTGAAAAATGCATCCCGTTTACATTTTCACACTTGTTTGGGCCCTCCTAGTTAATTTGGACTTAATTATGCCTTAAATTTTAGTGTTGCATAGTGTACCCGTTTACAATTTCACACTTATTTAGGGGTGATCCCACAATAGTGGTTTACAAGTTTTGGCCAAATTGGACACTGAAATATTTTTTTCTAACTAAATATTCACTTTCGGGCACCTATAGAGGCTAAACCGTGAGGAATTTGAAAATTATGCAAACTAGAGTTTCATGAAATTTTGTCTGTAGATTTTAAATATATATTTTTCAAAAAAAATCAAACTAGATTGCACCTTTTTCTCCATCTCCCTCAAAAACTAGGTTTTTTCATAAAACAACATTTTTAAGGAGTGACGTTCACTGTATAACACATAACTTTTCTTCCATAAATTGGATAAAATTCTAATTCTTTCGAATTTAGATTTTTAACTCTAATATCTAGAGCTTCCACTTAGTTAGATAGTGTTTTATTAAATATTTTTTCCTTAATCAAGTTTCGATGTCAAACCAATTACAATTCAAACATAGGTAGACCGTATAACACATAACTTTTTTGTATGTATCAAAATTTTTATTTTTTATTTTTTGTTGGATCAAGGACTTCACTATCTGGTGCACTCATATTTTTAAAAACAAAAATTGATAATCTTCTATTTTTCCACATGTGCAGAACAAAGAGCTTCATTTTCATTGAAAAACCTATGTTTAATAAAACTAAAAATACAATTAGATAATAAAACCAAAACATGTTAAAATTATATTCATTAGATAGCCCATTCCAAGGACTACCTGATTCAAGTTGGGTTCGTGAAGTATCCTCCATTTTCATCCTCAACCCAAGCTTCGAAGGGAAAAAATTTTGGTTTTTTTTGTGCCAAAGAGCAAGGAGGTAGGAAAAGGGGGGTTTGCTCCAACCAAGGGGGATTCAAGTGAATCCCAAGGGGTTCGAGCGAACTAGGGTTCATTCGAACCCTGTTTCATTTGAACCCCCTTTCAAAAATGGGTTTACATTGTTCTTTTTGGTGAGATGAGGTCCACCTTGCATTTAACTGGTTCGCTCGAACCAAAGGGTTAATTGGAACCCCAAAAACCAAAATTTTTTGTATGGGGTCATTTTTTGCCACTTTTCCTTCCTTACTCAAATTGAAAACCACTTTTGTGGGTTTACCCTTAGGGATTCCTTAATTAATTGACCTTAATATTTCCTTAATTGGTCCCTTAATTCATTTTCCAAGCCTATTTTATTACATTTTATGAAGAGTAAACCTAACAATCTTTAATACCTTAACATAACACTTATCATTGATAAATGTGTGTCCTAGGTTTAGGGACCTAGGAACCATTTTCCCATGGGTGAAAGGGTCCTCCCTTAGACTTAGGACATAAATTTAAATTATGATTTTGGTAGTATTTTAACATATTCAAATCTATATTTCAATGTTGACTTGTGATTTTGAACATTAGGAAATTTTAGATACATCTGTTATAAATATAAGGTAATTTCATCATTTCAAATCTTAGAAAATCAATTCAAGAACCTAGCAAGTTTATGAGATTTCAAGAGAAATTCAAGGCATTCTGATAGGGAGGTTGGATGAATCAATCACCGATTCATGCTCTAGGTCTTGTTTGGAAGACCTCTAAGGTGTCTCACTCCACCACTTCAACCTATAGGATCTTCCCTTACTTAGAATCCCCTAGTCTCACCTTGCCAACCCCAACTACCAACATAATTCCTCCTACCAAGTCCACCTTGGTACAATCTTGCAACTCTAACCTTAGCCCTTAATCCACCCTAAAGGCTACAATCCTCCAAAATCTTGAATTTAGCTATGCAGGGGTGTGGAGGTATTTCTAATGACTACAATCCATCCTACTTTGGTTCTTGAGGGTCCACCTGACTCCATTTCCTAGTCGCTTCCACCAAACCCTCATTTAGGCCTAAAAGGCTACTAGCCCTAGGAGCCCCAATTAGGTCTCCTTCTCCGAGAAATCAAGTTTGTTTCCAATACTTTCCAAAGAAAACCCCAATCTTTTCTTCGGATTCCTGGTTCATATGCCCACCTCTCAAGGATTTTTGGGGTCTTGGGTCACAGCTGTCCGTACTAGGGTTTTTAAGCCCTTTCCTGGCTTACTGCAAACTATCAATTCATTTCCTCACCAGATGGATTGATGGAGTTTCTTCCTGCTTACCATGTCTTCGCAAGACTCATACCTGCCTTCTCCAAAAGATAATTTGTCAAGAATTTGACACCCCTACAAATCAAGTGCTCTGCACAAAGCTCTTCCCTAGCCGGACTCTTCTTGGATCGCCTAGGGAAAGACTTCCACAATAGCTACTATGTTTTCAAAGGCCCTAAACCATACCATATGTACATACATGGAGTCTAGTCACTGTTCCCAAAGGGTCGTACAATTTGTACAATGGGAAAGTGAACTAACACTCCATTTTCACAAAACTGCCTGGTTCAGACCAGCAACAGTATGAACACCAAACTAATTACAAACAATGCTTGAAACTAAGTAAGGAAACTAACTAATGCCACACAAATCTTGAAGAACAACTACTCTACATCCTACACAAATTACAGTGCCATGATCAATCCATTAAAACCTCACTTCAATGCAAAAATTAGAAAATTCACTCTCAAACACAACTGCTTTTCTTGAATTTACAAAACTTCAAAACATAGAAAATGCTTCCAACCCCACTCCAATGCCAAGGCATCCCATAAATAGGGTCTCCAATTCAGTTATCCTCTCCCTTGGGCTCTTCTTGGCCGCTTGTAGCTCCAATTGAGCAACATTTTCAAATATTTTGCAAGAATTCCTAAAAATCCAAGACCTCATTTTGAGCTAGAACCTTATGACACCTATTATGTGGTCAACATGACCTTCATCTGATCAAAACCCAACCAAAAATTCCATTAAGGCTTACATCCAAATGAACTAAATTTGATTGCTTAGTTGTCCTAGACAAGACTGTCCTAGACAGACCTTCTAAACAACCTATGGTAACCTATGGGTGCTCCTGCACCATTCTCCCCCTTAGCCCAAACACTAAGGATTATAGGGAGAGATCAGAGATAAATCAATACCCTGCTTCTTCAACTGAGCTTCATCCACCCATGTAGTCTCATATTATCGTTTGTCCTTCCATTTGATGAGATGTTCCATGTATTCCTTATGTCGGGTAGACTTCTTCACCCTTGATTCTAAGATCCTCTTTGCTTGCAGCTTGTCTTTAGGAGGTAAGGCTATGTTACTCACATCCTTCAAGACATCCACAATTTTCTGATCCAAGTCAGTGACTGGTCCTTTAAACCTGATCAAATCAGCCACATTAAACACTGGTGAAATGCCTAAGTCTGCAAGTAGCTCCACCTTGTAAGCATTCTTTCCATGCTTTTCTAACACCTGACATGGTCCCACTCTCTTCATCTGAAACTTGGTTGATGTTCCTTTCTACAATCTATATTTGTTGAGATGGACCATGACATAGTCACCTACTACAAATTGGAGATCTTTTCTAGACATATCCACCTTAGCTTTCAACTTGTGAGTAGCCTCTGTAATTGTCTTCTCCACTTTCTTCTGAATATCCTTCATGGTCTGAGAGAAATCTTCAGCATGGCCACTCCTATGCTCCATAGCTCCTAAATCTCTAAGTTCACACACACCTCTTGGGTGCATTCCATACACTATTTCAAAAGTATTTCTGCTTGTGGTTCGATTCACACTGTCATTGTAGGAATATTCAACTTGTGATATGACCAAGTCCCATATCTTTCCATACTCCTTGGTTAGGCATCTTAGAAGGTTACCTAACACTCTATTAACCACCTCAGTTTTTCCATCGGTCTGAGGATGGTAGGCTGATCCAAAAGACAAGTTAGTACCTAATCTGCTCCATAGAGTCTTCCAAAAATGACTCATGAACTTCACATCCCTATCTGAGACAATGCTTAATGGCAATCCATGGATCCTCACAATCTCTTTAAAGAAAAGATGAGCAATATAGCTAGCATCATGGGTGGTCTTGCAAGGAACAAAGTGACTCATCCTACTGAACCTATCTACCACCACATAGACACTACCAAACCCTATCTTTACATACTCCTTGGTTTGGAATCTTATAAGGTTACCTAACACTCTATTAACCACCTCAATTTTTCCATCGGTCTGAGGATGGTAGGCTGATCCAAAAGACAAGTTAGTACCTAATCTACTCCATAGAGTCTTCCAAAAATGACTCATGAACTTCACATCCCTATCTGAGACAATGCTCAATGGCAATCCATGGATCCTCACAATCTCTTTGAAGAAAAGATGAGCAATATAGCTAGCATCATGGGTGGTCTTGCAAAGAACAATGTGACTCATCTTACTGAACCTATCTACCACCACATAGACACTATCAAACCATGTCTTAGTCTTAGGGAGTCCTACCACAAAGTCCATGCTAATACATTCCCATGGTCTATTGGGAATGGGTAGAGGTTGATACAAACCTGAATCACTAGCTCCCCCCTTGGCTTTCATACAAACTACACACTGCTCCACATACCTTCTGACATCCCTTGGAAACTTGGGCCAATAATAGAACCTCTGCACTAATTACAGTGTCTTGTTGATACCAAAATGACCATTAAGGCTACCATTATGCTTCTCCTGGATAAGATTCTCTCTCATTGAACCTTTTGGAACACATAACTGATTCCCCTTGAACAAAAGTCCACTCTACAATGTATACTCTGAGAATTGACTATGAAAGTGATTCTCAAAATCAGAACATACCTTATATGCCTCCGAGAAGTCTTCATATTCTCCATAGAGATCCTTGAAACTCTCTATCCTAATGCTCTTTATTTGTATCTCTTGCACTGTCAGCAACCTCCTACTTAATGCATCTGCCACCTTGTTCAATTGTCCCTTCTTGTGCTTGATGGTAAATGTGAAGGCTTGGAGGTATTCCATCCATTTCAAATGTCTATTGCTCAACTTCTCTTGTGTGTTGATGTAGCTAAGTGCCTGGTTATCAGTAAACACTACAAATTCCTTAGGTAGGAGATAATGCCTCCACTTTCTAAGTGACTGTACTAGAGCATACAGTTCTAGGTCATAGGTAGAATACTTTTTCTTAGCTTCATTGAGCTTTTCACTAAAGAAAGCTATAGGCCTTCCTTCTTGGCTTAGTACTCCTCCTGTAATTCCACTGGCATCACATTTCACAGTGAATAACTTATCAAAACTAGGTAATAAAAGGATGGGTTGAGTTGCCACTTCTTGTTTTAGTTTCTCAAAACCCTTCTCTGCTTCAAGAGTCCATTTGAACTAAGTTTTTAGGCCACCTTTGATTGTATCAAGTACTGGTGCACATATGCCACTAAAGTTCCTTATAAGCTTCCTATAAAACTAAGCTAACCCATGAAAAATCCTTACCTCTATCCCAGTGGTTGGTGTAGGCCAATTTAGGATAGCTTCCACCTTGCTTGGGTCCATCTTCAATGATCCTTGGGATACTACAAACCGCAAATACACAAGTTCTTGTTTGAATAATTCATACTTTTCTAAGTTGATAGCTAACCTCTCCTCCTGCAATCTTGTAAGAACCAACTCCACATGCTTTAGATGTTCTTCTGCTGTCTTGCTAAAGATGAGTATATCATCTAGATATACCACCACAAATATACCTATGAAATCCTTAAGCACTTCATTCATGAGCCTCATGAATGTTCTAGGGGCATTTGAGAGGCCAAATGGCATAACTCTCCACTCATATAACCCATCAGTTGTCTTAAAGGTTGTCTTCCACTCATCCCCATCTTTGATTCTGATCTGATGGTATCCACTCTTGAGATCCAGCTTAGTGAAGTACTGTGCTCCTCCAAGATAGACCATCAAATCCTCTATCTTAGGAATAGGAAACCTATATCTGATTGTAATCCTATTGATAGCCCTAGAGTCAGTGCAAAGTATCCACTTACCACCTTTCTTGGTTGCTAAGACCACTGGTACTGCACATGGACTGATGCTCTTCCTAATTAGTCCTTGGTCTAACAACTCCTGCACTTGTCTAGCTACTTCTAGGTTCTGATCTGGTGTAAGCTACTTTGTTTGGTAATGAAGCCCCTGGTATGAAGTCAATCTGATGACTGATGGCTCTCTTTGGAGGTAAGGTTGTTGGTGTTCCATCACTGACTATGTCCTTGAACTTCTCAAGCAACTTCTGGACTGCTCCTAGTATGACTGTTTTCTTAGTCTTATCTTCCTCCTTAGGTTGCACCATGACCACATATCCTTCCCCTCCTTGTTGTAGAGTGTTGATAAACTCCTTTCCACTACTTAACAAGACACTAGGGGTCTTTGACTATCCTTCTTCCTCATCTGACAGTGACTAAAGTTTGAATGTCTTTCCATCCTTCTTGAATGAGATAGTGTTCTACTTTCCATCCTAGATGGCTCCTCTGTCATATTGCCATGGTCTGCCCAATAGAAGATGGCATGCATCCATGGGCAACACATCACAAATCAACTTGTCCTTGTATCCTCCAATGAAGAACTCCACCATTGTCTACTCATTTGCAAGAACACTCTGCCCTTTGTTCAACCATGTCACCTTGTAAGGGTTAGTGTGGGGTACTTTCTCCAACTTCAACTTTCTCACTGCCTCCTCAGAGATAATGTTATCAGTAGACCCTGAATCCACTATAACTTTGCACACCTTCCCAAGTATTTTGCATCTCTCCCTGAATAAGGCTCTCCTTTGCTTTGGCTCTTCTTTGACTGGTTGTCTAATTAGAACCCTACTAAACATCAAGTTCTCCCCCATTTCTGACTCAATGTGACTAACCTCTGGTGACTTGACACTCATAGTGTCTTCTTGAGCATATGCTACTCTCTTTTCTGTATTTGAAGAAGATGCTTTCTTCGGGCACCTATAAGTTGGATGTCCTACTTGACCCTGATTCTCAGCAGCTACTTTTAGCAAGTATGGAATTTACTTCTACTGCTCCTCTTCACTCTGTTTGGGCCTCGCTGATTCCTCTACCTCTTCCAACCTATCCAACACGACCTCATGGTCTTAGTTTGCACATTATTAATTGCACTTGCTCAAGTTGGGCTATTACTTTCCCTCAATAGCCTGTGTCTTCCCTCCTGTTCTCTTGACCTTCTTGTCCATTTCTGCATTTGTCACCATGATGGTAGAACCACTAGACTCAATCTCAAACATACAATAGTCAATCCCAAATCTTTTGCTTGCTCTGATACCAATCTGATAGGGAGGTTGGGTGAATCAATCATTGATTCATGCTCTAGGTCTTGTTTGGAGGGCCTCATAGATTAATCTCCACTCCACCATGCTTCAGCCTATAGGTACCTTCCCTTGCTTAGGATCGGCCCCTAGTCTCCTCACACCAGCCCCAGCTTCTGCCTGGAATTCCCTATACCAAGTCCCACCTTAATTCCTGATCTTACAACTCCTTATGGCCTGTCCACCCTGAGGCTACAATCCTCCAGTCGCGTTTAACTGCCGAGGGGGTGTAGAGTCTTTCTAGCTACAATCCATCCCTGCTTTGGTTCTTAGGAGTCCACGGCTCCATTTCCTGTGCTTCCACCAGGCTCATTTGCATTTAAGGCTACTAGCCCTAAGGCCCGATTAGGTCTCCTCACGAGAATCAGGAGTTTGTTTCCCAATGCTTTTTCCAAGAGACACACAATCTTTTCTTTGCCTGGTTTACCCGGACTCATATACCCACCTCCCTCACTACTTAGGAGTTTTTTTTGGGTCTTGAGTCGGAGTTGTCATTAATCCCACGAAAATGATGGCTGGGACAGGCGCTGCGGCGGGCTGTCAGTGCTGGATGCCGGTTGTTGGATTTTTCTTCCCTCACCCACCATGTCTTCAGGGCTCCTTCGAAGATAATTTGTATCCAAGAATTCAGCACCCTCTAAATCAGAATTACTCGCGCCGGCTCTTCCCTAGCGGACTCTTCTTAAAAAGCTTGCACAGAACAAGAATTCCACTGATGGCTCTTTATGTTTTCAGGCCCAAACTATACCATATGTATACATACATAGATTAGTCACTTTATTTCCCCAAAGGGCCATTACTGAATTTGTATGGTGTGAAAGTGAACTAACACTCCATTTTCACAAAACTACCTAGTTCAGACCAACAACAGTATGAAAACCAAACTAATTACAAACAATGCTTGAAACTAAGTAAGGAAACTAACTAATGCCACACAAATCTCGAAGAACAACTACTCTACATCCTACACAAACTACAGTGCCATGATCAATCCATTAAAACCTTACTTCAATGCAAAAATCAGAAAATTCACTCTCAAACACAACTGCTTTTCTTGAATTTACAAAACTTCAAAACATAGAAAATGCTTCCAACCCCACTCCAATGCCAAGGAATCCCATAAATAGGGTCTCCAATTCAATTATCCTCTCCCTTGGGCTCTTCTTGGCCGCTTGTAGCTCTAATTGAGCAACATTTTCAAATATTTTGCAAGAATTCCTAAAAATCTAAGACCTCATTTTCAGCTAGAACCTTATGAGACCTATTATGTGGTCAACATGACCTTCATCTGATCAAAACCCAACCAAAAATTCCATTAAGGCTTACATCCAAATGAACTAAATTTGATTGCTTAGTTGACCTAGACAAGACTGTCCTAGACAGACCTTCTAAACAACCTATGGTAACCTATGGGTGCTCCTGCACCACATTCAAACATAGATTTATTGAAGATTTATTGCAGCAATCAAGATCCAATTGTCACATCAAGGTCTTCTTGCATCATGCATGTTATTGGATCTAATATGATGATGTAGGTTTCATGATCCATTCAAGAATTCAAAGCATTATTTCAAGACAAGATTCAAGGTTCAAGATCCATATCCATTGAATCCATTTCATGAACTTGTTGCAGATTTACATTCCAAGGTTTATGCAAGGGTTTTTTGAGTGGTAACATAGATTTTTTCATTCTTCATTCCCCTTTTCATGTTCCATTTTATTTCAAGGTTTAATTACCAAAACAGGGTTTGACCAAGGAAAATCCCCATTCACCAAAAATAAAATATTTTTCCCTCTTGATTTGTGTTTGTAGATTTTGGTGAAAGAAATCTTGAATATCTCTTAAAGAGAAAAAATTGAAGAAGTTTTCAAAGTTGTAAAAGTTGTCATCTGATAGAAACTCATCTACAAAATTTATTTCCAACTTTTCAAACCTAAAACCTGGTCAAATTAGAAGATTTAGATCTATAGAAGCAGCTCCTGAAAGTTGTAGAAAAAACCTAACTTAGGACCCATTCACCCCTAGGCGAATGATTCCTAGATCAACTTCAGAAACTAACTTTTGGTGAAAGGTACATTCATATTTATTCCTCTTTGATCTGTATTTTTTTTTGGTTCTATTAGTATTGAGCTTAATCTTGTTATTTCAAGTGTTATATTGAAATTTGGTGTTGATTTACTATTTTTAGTTTTCCTCTCTAAAGTGTTTGACGAGGGCCCCCATCCTGACACAAAAAGGAAATATATAGATTCAAACTTTGACTTGATTCACTTAAGGGTTGATAATCATTTTATTGTGTGGATCTCATTTCCTAATAAATTGAGGAAGATTAGGTTCATCATACCCCACATTGATCCCCTAACCTATTTTTCTTCTTTTCATTAACATTCCAATTAGACTTGAGATTCCTAATTTTATTATGGTACCTTTTAACAATAGCACTATGACACCTAAATAATTTGTAGAGATATAAATTTTAATTTTTCTTCCTTCAAATTCCTTATAGGAATGAGAAGGTATTTTCCATACACCTTTGGCCTTATATGGCCTTATTTCTCCATAAGGAAACAAATGTTTGATAAGCCTATATCATCTTTAGTATTTGTAATTGAGCATCCACCATCAACATGTGAGACTAAACATTGAAGAGGGGTTGCATGATCTCTCTTATTTTCTCTATTCTAGAGGATTTTTTTTCTTGGGCTTTATACTTCTTAATTATTTTTAGTGGTCACATAACCAAGTACTCTCTTTATTAAATCCCTTGGGAGGAAATTTTTCCTATGAGTTTTATCTTTCTGTTTTAAATGATGGGGTTACTTGGTACATGGATAATTAGCATTGCTACACATTTGTTAGGACATGTCTATCCATTTTTCCTATACACTTAAGCTATACTTATAGAGGGTGTTCATGCATTATTTTATTTTTGTATCTAGTTAATTTTTTATTTTATATTGTGCACCGAGGATTAGATAAACTTGCCTAGGTAGGTTTCTATATAAGTATCTATTATATTTGCATCATGTAAATTATACTTTTATAAAATATTAGAGATGTATACATATGTCAAATCTCATTTTTTTCACATTGGTTATATAGTCACATCTCTTGGTGGTAAACCATATATATACCCACTTGTAGCTCTCATTTAAATAATATTGAATTTAGAATAACTCTATATTTGCATCCTTTGATAGAATTTTTTTTTTTTTTCATTTTAGATCTAGGTATGTGCAAAATCATGATGGGCCAAAAAGTGACGATATGATGGCTATTTGTAGGGTATGT
>VDFB02107334.1:0-22960 GCA_007258455.2 Sequoia sempervirens | reverse complement strand
CAAGTCAACGCAACAACAAGGGCACAGGCTAAAGTTATCTTAAAGGTCACTTCTTCAAAATCCACTGTACCTCTACCTCAACATTAATATAACTTAGTCAATAAACTTGGAAAAAGTCCTGCTCAGATTTCTATCTTAGAACTCCTGAAGATTTCCCCAGCACACAAGGAAATTCTAGAAAAGGCCCTCATTGAAACAACTGTATCCACTAATCTAGATGTGGACCGATTTCAAGCCATGGTGGGACACTTATCCTCACCCACATGCCTCTCATTCTCCAAAAAAGATGACGTTTCCATGACTCATCCCCATAACTCATCGCTATACTTAGAAGTCATGATCCACAAGTTTCGTGTCAAATGTGTACTAATAGAGGGAGGTGCTAGTTTGAACATATGTATTATGAAGTTAGTTTGGGCTTTAGGATTTTCTAAGGACTCCATTGATCCCAGAAGAAAGATTACTATTAAATCCTACGATGATGAGGAAAGAGTGTCCAAGGGTTTAATCATGTCGGTAGTCAAAGTGGGACCTGTTATCAAGAATACTCTCTGTCAAGTGTTAGACCGTGATCTTGCATACAACATCTTGTTGGGTCGTCCTTGGATCCATAAAATGAAAGATATTCTATCCACATATCATCAATGTCTTAAGTTTCCTTATGACGGACAAGAGATCACAATACCAGGTGATAATTCAAACAATCAGACTTGTGCTAACATCAAAGCTAGTCGAGATACTTTGGTTCCCAACAATCGAGAAGCTCCTATTAGTACTTCTCTCAAAGTTGATACACAAATCAGACAGTTAACCAAAAGCTTTGACAAGCAACTACGATTCAAGGAAAATGGAGTTGGGGAGTACTCTCTCTATCTTGTTGATCTTCCTACGTCACCTCGGTCACATGGGCAACCTTCTATCACACAACATCAAATATCTGTAGCATTAACATCAACGTAACAACCAACAAAGCCAAGTACAAAATTTAATGGCCAATTTATCAAAGAAAAATTTCCCATGGAAGATCCTGAGGATAGAGAAGTTTTAAAGTGACTCTATAAAGATGAAGATGAAATAGTTCTCAATGTCAAGATACCAACTGACCAATATGGTAAAGGGTATTCAATCATGCAAAATATGGGCTATGATGGCAATGGTCCTATCAGGAAAAGAAAAGGAGTAGTTGAGCCTATTCACCTTCCTGGACTTGCCGCCAAAGATAAAAAAGGACTAGGCTATGATACTAACTCAAAATAAAGACCATCCAAGTAGTTGCATGATACTGTCCTCACATTGCAAGAAGGTTCCAATAGAAGAGAAGCATGTTTGACAACAATTCAAAATTTTGTGGATAATAACTCTGACACAGATTTTGGTGAATACAAATGGGTCACGATCAACAATGATGAGTTTTAGAGGGACAAAAAGGTTGATGTGGTACACAAGTACACCCCAACTCTAATCAAAGGTGAAGGTTCAAGGACCCAACTGCAAGGATTTGAACTACAAGGTAACTATGATTCTAGTGATACAGAGTCAGATTTAATCGAACAAGACTATTGTGAGAACAGTATCATCATTGATTTGCCTCATACCTCAGATCCTACAGAAAACTCTATTATGACCATAACCATAGCCGATTTCACATAGCCTAATAACCCACTACCACTAATACATCCCGATCTCATTGAGTGGGATCTATTCGAACCTATCGATATACCTATGTTTCCAATTAATGAATCTGTCGTGAACTTCCTTTCCGCAAATGACACAAATGATTATTCCACTGGCGATTTTTGGCATAGAGTCTTTAATCAAGAGAGTGTCAAGTCTCCTAGCTGCAAAAATAAAAGTCAAAAAGAAAGATCTAATGGTGAAAACTAGAATCTAGCAATGTTAGATCAAACAAAAGATAAAACAAAGAGCACATCAGATGGTGAAAACCTTTTTAAGGTACCAGATGATGGGATACTTGGCACTCTCCTGGAGCATTATCATGAGTGATCGCCTATCTTAATTGAGCCTACAAAAGAAGTTAATCTTGAAATTACAAAAAAATAAAGGATTTTGTAGTTAGCTGCATCAATGATAGATAAATAGGTACCTGAGTTCATGGAATTTCTCAAAGCAAATCAAGTCAACTTTGCCTAGTCTTATGCATACATGCCAGGTCTTGATCCTGATATTATAATGCATCACTTGTCCATCAAACCAAGAGTTAAACCTATGAAACAAAAACTTAGAAAGATGCATCCTCATGTTGCACTAATAGTTAAGGAAGAACTCATAAAACTCCTTGATGTGGGATTTATAAGATCAATCAACTATGCTGAATGGATCTCCAACATTGTTCCTGTGTCTAAGCCCGACAAAAATATCCGAGTGTGCACAAATTTCAGAGATCTTAATAAAGCATGTCCAAAGGATGACTTCCCACTTCCAAGCATCGATACTATAGTTGATCTGACAGTGGGCCATGCCATGTATTCACTAATGGATGGTTTTTCTGGTTACAACCAAATCAAGATTGCACCTGAAGACTAGGACAAAAGAACTTTCACATTTCCATGGGGGACTTATTGTTGGAACGTCATGCCTTTCGGTCTAAAGAACGCTGGGGCTACATATCGAAGGGCTATGACTACAATTTTTCATGACATTATGCATACATTCATGGAAGATTATGTAGATGATATATTTGAAAATTCATACACAAGAGAAGGACATCTTGAAGTATTATCCAAAATATTTGCAAGGTTAGAAAAGTTCAAAGTTCACCTCAACTCTAAGAAATGTGTTTTTGGAGTCACATCTGGAGAACTCTTGGGATACATAGTGTCTGAAAAGGGAATTGAAGTGGATCTTGCCAAGGTGGAAGCAATCATGGAAATGCCTTCACCAAGGAGTATTAGTCAGTTAAGATCATTATAGGGATGAATTCAATCTATACGAAGGTTCATCGCACAACTGGAAGATAAAAGCCTTCCTTTCACACATCTATTGCATACAAATGTTCCTTTCAAATGGAATGACAAGTGTGAAATGGCCTTTCAACAAATAAAGCAATACCTAATGAACCCACCAGTTCTAGTACCACCAAATCAAGACAAACAACTAATCTTATATATTGCCGCAACAGAGACATCTTTAGGGGAATTATTAGCACATGAGGACTCTACAGGAAAGGAATGTGCAATTTATTACATCAATAGGTCATGAACTCAACTATACTTTCATTGAGAAATCTTGTCTAGCAGTAGTCTTTGCCTCACAGAATCTTTGACACTACATGTTAACTCATACTATCAATCTTGTTCCAAAGATTGATCCACTCAAATATTTGCTAAGCAAGGCTACATTGACAAGAAGGTTAGAAAAATGGGTTATGATCATGAGCGAGTTTGACATCCATTATGTTGATCGAAAAGAAATAAAAGGACAATTTATCACTAATCAACTAGCTGAAGCACCACTACAAGCAGAACATCCCATGCACATTGAATTTCCAGATGCTGATGTCTTCACTACAGAATCAAAACAGCCATGGTCTTTATATTTTGATGGTTCTTTCACTCAACATGGATCGAGGGTAGGCATACTCTTTGTCACCCCTCAAGGACATACCATTCCTTAGTCATATAGGCTAATGTTTCCATGCACCAACAACATAGCCGAATATGAAGCTTTAATCACTGGACTCAAGATAGCATACGAATGGAGGATCACAAAACTACAAGTCTATGGTGACTCACAGTTAGTCATTAATCAAATCAATGATGATTATCAAACCAAAGATGAAAAATTGTTGCCATATAAGAAGATGGTTGATGATTTCAAGAAATAATTCATAGATATCAAGTTCATACAGATTCCAAGACTTGATAACAAGGCAACTGATGCCATGGCCACGATCACATCATTGTTGCAACTCCCAGAAAATTAGGCTCCCTATGAATTTCTGGTGGAACAATCATTTGCACCCACCTATGACACACCTGAAAGCCAAATCATTTACCACTTAGTAGGATCCGATTCACCTTGGTATGGAAAGATTTATGCCTACCTTAAAGATGACATCTTACCACCTGACTTATCCCATAACCAAAAATGCAACTTTATCTGCCAATCCTTTCACTATACTCTTACCACTGACACTCTCTATCACTGAGGTCTTGATGGTACTTTACTTCGATGTCTTGAACATGATGAATCTGACAAGGCTTTTGAAGAAGTTCATGGTGGAATTTGTGGTACTCATTCAAGTGGACTAACCTTATCCAAGAAATTGATTAGAATGGGATACTGCTGGCCTACAATGGAAAGAGAATCATTCACATTTGTAAAGAAGTGCTCAAAATGTTAGATTCATGGGAATCTCATTCATGCTCCTGCACAAGAACTACAACCGTTCACGCTGACCTGGCCATTCTCTCAATGGGGGCTAGATCTAGTTGGAAAGATTCATCCTTCATCATCGAACAAACACAAGTTTATCACCACAATGAAAAAGTACTTTACCAAATGGATTGAGGTAGTACCTCTTACTAAGGTTACTGAAAAAAAAATCTCCTCATTCATACTCAACTATATTATTTTTCGGTATGGAATTCCTAACTCCATTATCACAGATAATGGATGACCTTTCAAGAATCAAGATGTTGATGAACTTTGTGAGAGATTTCATATTCAATGTAGATATTCAACACCGTACTATCCACAAGGGAATGGCCAAGCAGAGGCCTCAAATAAGACTATATTGAAAATTTTGAAGAATGTGAATGATGCAAGGAAAGATTGGAATGTTCAACTCAATCCCGCATTATGGGCCTTTAGAACTAGCATCAAAATGTCGACAGGAGCAACACCGTATGCTCTTGTCTATGGGGCAGAAGCCATATTACCTCTAGAGGTTGAGATTCCATCAATCAGGGTATCAATGAAGGGTCTCACAATAGATGATGAATACAAAGTTTCCCGACTACAAGAATTGGAACTCCTTGATGAGAAGAGACAATGAGCAGTTGATCATTTGAAAGCATATCAATAGATGATGTCTCACAACTATAATCATAGAGTCAAGACACACACCTTTCATGTTGGGGATATTGTTTTAAAAGAGGACCCACGAAATCAAAAAGATAGGGAGAAGAAAGGAAAGTTTGAACCTAATTGGCTAGGTCCGTACCTGGTCATAGCAGTATACGGTTTGGGAGCACCAAAAATGTCAATGTTAGAAGGGGACCTTTTTGATGAACCCATCAACAGTATGCACACCTAAAAAAGAGTGTATTTTTATGAAGCCGATTCATCATCAAACTACAAAAGTCTTTGAAAAAATAACAAAAAGGCAGAAAAGTCCTAAAAATATAAAACAATGAGGAAAAGTCCCTAAGAAAATAATAAAATAAAAAACAAAAAAAAGTCTTAAAAATGTAAAATAAAATTAGAAAAAGTCAGAAAATAAACAAAACATGGAAAAAGTCAGAGAAAATAAACAGTGAGAAAAAGTCTTAGAAAAAAGGGTTATCAAAGGGTAGAAACGGCAGTGATCTATTGATAGGAAAAATACAAAATGGTAAAAGAAATCAAATACGGCCAAGAAGATAGATAATTAAATCCCGGCAAATAGATTACTGTTGTAGCTCTCCATCTATTAGTTCGTAATTACTTGCGCTTAGCTTCCTCGACCTTCATTTCGCATCTTTCCATCATCTTAGGGCCATAACAACACCATACTGCCATCATTTTACTAAGAGAGATAACGTCTTACCATGGCTTGATCATTGTACATATCTATTTTAGCAAGTTGTGCCAATACAGGGGGCAAACATTGACATATTGGGGGCAATCAACTTTCAAGTTCTACAGAAATAGATAGACAATGACGTAACATCCGATCATGCGAATAAACAATCAAATCACATGAACAACTACCCAATCATTGATCCATATCACAAATTTCATATCATGACTCATATCTGGATGATCTAAAATTTGAATAATGTTTGGAATAACAGTATTATATTTTGAACAATGGTTTTTTGATTTTCACTATCATTCCTCTAGAGCACACTCGATGATGTACTGAACTAGAGTGGCAAGGAAAGAGTGATTTTTCTTTGTCTGTTGTCTTGAGATTGACTATCAAATTGGTGAAAATATGTCACGAGACATGATTTTCAAAGCATATCATTAATGAAAGTTCCAAATTTGCATCAGAAAGGGGTTAATCTTTGTCTATTTATGCAAGAAATGCTTAGGTCATCTCGGTTCAATTATACCTCGATGCTTGTGTTCACTTGCTATATCAAAAATCATGAAAGTTGTACTTAGGTTATCATTGGTGCTAATTTCCCCTTTGATGCTTATACACACTTCCAACATTTTAAAATGCTCTACATGATGATTCAAGAATGCTAACAAAGGGCTCAACAAATAGTTGGTTTTGTTTCATTTCATTTCATTTAGATCACTGTACATATTTGCATACTGGATTTTCATCAGAGTTTTGAAAGGCTGAACAAAAACATCAACGACTGTTATGTCTCTTTGGACTATTTGTGGAGGACATTCAAACATTTGTTTCATTATCATCTTTTATCTTCATCTTCATTTCATTAATCATTATCATTTCATCTAGGTACTCTACATATCATATAGTTTATCCTTTATCATTCATTTTCATATCATTTAGATCCTTTCTCTTTTTTTTTATCCATCATTATCCATTATCATTTCATTTTATATTTCCATTCCATTACATATCATTCCATTCCATTTCCATTATTTCCTTCCATTTCCATTCCATTTATTCCATTCCATTCCATATCCATTTATCCCATTTCTTCTTATCCATTTCCATTACATCCATTCTCATTATCCATTATCCATTTCATTCCATTGTTCCATTGTTTATTTCCATCATTTCCTTTCTTTATTATCCATTTCATCATCCATTTCCATTTCATAACATTATCATTATCATTTCATCGTCATTTCATTACATCTCATCTCATTATCATTTTAACATTATCATTATCATTTCATCATCATTTCGTTACATTTATCATATCATTTCATTACCATCATCATCTTATCATTATCATTTTATCATCATTCCATTACATTTCATTACATCATACATCTCATAATTATTAATCATGTTCATTTCATCCCATTATTTATCATTTGTCACAAATTGCATTCATATCATATCTTTAATCATCTATCCTTTTCATATCATTTATATATCATGTCATTTTTCACATAACATTTGACCCATATCACATATCATTTCATATCATTTCCTTAATCATATACATACTACAAATTCATGACGCATCTCATAAACATCCATTTTTCATCACATCTATTTCTTGCATTTGAAAAATCCAAAAAAAAAAATTCTATGCATGCATTACATTTCCACATCATTTTTCATAAACATATCATATATCTCTGTGTACACTCTCATAATAAAACATCCTAGGTCATCCACTTGCATGACATCATTAGTACACATCACAAATCACCATCATAGCATGAATCATTCTGCATATCATGTTAGTCATCAAATCAATAAAATTCATATCAAAATCCATACTACATCATACAAAAATACATGCATATCACATCATCACATCAAACACGCACATCATCAAAACTCATTGCCACTGCATATCATCACTCATAAAAAATGCATACAAATGTCCAAAGTCCAATGAAACTGAACAATATAGAGAGATACATGAGATATGATAAAAAAAATGTACATGCTCCAAAAATGATATAGATCAATAATACTGCATCAATAAATCAAGGCTGACTGGTGGAGCCCCCTAATGGAGCTGGTCTAGAGGATGATGGATTACCACTACCCCTACATCTAGATCCTATCATGACCTTATGACCCCTCTGTTGTGTGTCGTCGTCCGTGATCTGCTCCTGGTCCTACTGTGGGACCGAGGGTAAGGCTCTCTATGGTCGAGAGGGCACAAATCCTTGTATCTGATCTGATAATGCTTAGCCTCCCTGGAAATCTCAAATCCCTCTACAATAGCCTCTTACAAAGATGCACTCTCAATGGTGCCCATGAGTCTCTGAGCAACACTCTCTACCTCTACTACCCTCCGTTTAAAAGAATACCTCTCTGCTATGAACTGGGCTACTTGTGGGTCTGGGGTAGGAGGAGGTGCCTATGTATGTGCAAGCTGTGCCTATAACTGTACTACCAAACTCTGAGCCTAAGCCAACTAGCTCTACAACTGTGCATGCTACCCCTGAAGTGTCTGTACTTGGGCCTATAGAGTATCTATCTGTGCCTATTGTGCTATGGAGGAGACCTTGATCATTGTTCATTTTTCGATACAACTCCTTGGCCTCCACGTGACCTCAGCACTGCCCAATATATCCATTATCTGCCTCACTAGCCTCTGCTCCTCCCCTCTTCCATCTTTGTCGTCATCCCCATCACCATCATCTGAGCTCTCCTCATCTCCACTCTCCTCCTCCTCATCCCCTCCACCCACTGCCTACTCTCCCCCTGCCACATCCTCTTATCTCCTACCCCCTGGCTACTGTGCCACTAAAATGGGTGCTAGCTCATCTAGACATGTCAAACAAGGGAATGGGTGTGTGAAAATAAGCATTGTACTCATCTGAAATCCCTACATCTATAATATCTGGCCTGTAAGCCCATGCCTCAGCTTGTAAACTGGTGTACTCTGTATATGCTACCTGATACAAAATACATGGCCCCCATCTAGGATCATCCTTGCACTGCCCATAGTGCGCAACACCCTATGGCATCCCCTATGTATAGCCATACTGTCTCTATACCATCAAACTGTGGCAATAGAGAGTGTCAGCGATAAGAGTATAGTGAGAGGATTGGCAGATAAAGTTGTGGTTTTGGTTATGGGATAAGTTAGGTGGTAAGATGTCATCTTTTAGGTACGCATAAATATTATACTTTTCCGAAGTGAATGCGGTTCACCTACTAAGTGCTTAGATAGTTTGTCTTTGAGGGTCTTAACCCTTGCGGAGTGCAAATGGTTTGTTCCACGAGGAAATTCATAGTAGGCCTAATTTTTAAGGGGTGCAGCAATGGTACGATCCTTAGCCATGGTGTCGGTACCTTGTATGGAATCTTGGAATATATATGAACTTGATATGTATGAATTATTTCTTAGAAATCATCAACTATCACTTATATGGCAACGATTTTTTCATCTTTGGTTTTGATAATCATCATTGGTCGATTGATGACTAATTGTAGATCACTGCGGAGACTTATGGATTCACGGGATCCTCCATTCCTACTTGCTATCTTGAGTCCAGCAATTGAAGCTTCATATTCATCTATGTTTTTGGTGCATGGAAACATTAGCCTATATGACCAAGGAATTATATGTCCTTGAGGGGTGACAAAGAGTATGCTTTCCGGTAATCCATGTTGAGTGAAAGAACCATCAAAATATAAAGAGCATGGTTGTTTCGATTCCACGGTGAAAATGTCAGCATCTAGAAATTCGATATGCATGGGATGTTATGCTTGTAGTGATGCGTCAGCCAATTGATCAGCGATAACTTTTCCTTTGATTACTTTGCAATCAATATAATGGATTTCAAACTGGCTTAGGATCATAACCCATTTTTCCAACCTTCCTGTCAATGTAGCCTTTGCCCCGTTTTTAACATATACTTGCAGAGTTTTTTGACAGGTTTTCGCATTCTGAAGTTCGGATTTTTAGAAAAATTCGTGTTTTAGTGCATACATTGGTTTCTTTAGTGCATCCAGGTCTACTTCTAACACTTTTGCAGGTCTTTTGGCACATCTGGGAACTATTTCGGTGCATCCAAGAACTATTTTAGTGCATATAGGGAACAAAATGGTGCATGCATTTAGCTCACTTCATCAAAATTTTGTTTAAAAAAAAAATAGCATTCTTAGATTAGCACATTTAGGATTTTCTGTAGTGCTTATGGGTTCTATTTTAGCGCATTGACTATTTGTTTTAGCGCATATGTATGATCTTTTAGCGCATGCAGATTGTAACTAAACAAAGTTCTAAGTCTGACACCTTCCGCAAACAAAAATTTTCTCTGGTTAAAAAGAAGCAACCCCAGGGTAGACACATCAATTTCAAATGAACCAATCCTAGGATAGACATGGAATTTAAAATGAAGCAATCCTAGGGTAGTCATCACACATTAATTTTGCGGTTAAAATGAATCCCATGCTTGTTGTGAAGCAATATCTTCACATAGATTAAATCATTGTCATTTGGGCTCTAAAAAGAACACTGTCTACTTTGTCTATGCCAATAGGTCTATGCTCTCCCCTTAACTGGGTGATCAAAATACCAGACTTTCCTTTTCAATTTCTGCAATTTTAATGCTTTATTACGTCCTGTAGAGGGCCTGCTCTTGTGGGAAAAAGTACTCACCCAAGAGGAACAACCCAAGTGGGTTCAAGCCAAAGCCAGGCTATTCCACCACACTATAAAATTTAAAGCGAATCTGGGGAAACCCACTTTTGTCGGTAGTATGCAAGATAAACATCACTAGAGCTAATTTTTTTTCTAAAGGACGGGAGTCTGAGGGAGTTGTATTTCGCACCAGATGAAAGTCACCCCAGATACGAACCCTGGTGGTAGCCAAGGCTGGCTTAATGGAGTTTTAGAGACATCCCTAATAATCCATGATTACAGGAGGGAGGAATCTTGCCCCAAATTATCACCATATAACTACAAGGACGTTTACTTAGGGGATTGATATCCATACATCCTCTGAAGTCGTCTTGGAAAAATAAAAGCTCACCGGTGCCCTTGATTGACACAGTTAATGTGAGTACGTACATGAGTTCTAAGATGTAGGCTATGGATTTATTATAGTGACCTGCCAGGTACCCAGAGTGAGTTTGCACAGATTTTTGTTATGTACAAAGGCTTCTGAAACACTTTTGAAATTTTTGAACCCATACCTTGATGTTTAGCCGCCCGGGCTTTGAAAACAACTATTTTTAGGTGTTGTGGAAAAGAAGAGGAAAAAGGCGAAAGAAACGCGCGCATAATTCCCCGATGATCGAGGATAAAAAGAGCATCCGAAATGAACAGGCAAGATTTCAGCTGAAACTACTGAAAAATATTCGGAAAACTGCTTTGGAAAACTATTTTAGTGCATCTAGGGTATATTTTAGCGCATATGAGGTCTGTTCTAGCACATTCACTAGTTAGTTTTGTGCATTTAGAGCTTGTTTTCATGCATTGAGTGTTTTAGCGCATAGGTTGAATATCTTGTGAACAGTTTTTGGTCACTATTAAAACATTTTTTGTAGTGCATCTAAGACATATTGTAGCACATCCAAGGTCTGTTGTAGTGTGTTTGACTATTTCTCTAGCACATATAGGGTACAGAGTAGCACATTTGTCACTTTTCCAAAATTATTACATTTGACAGATCTGAGTGTAACACCCTTGGTCTAGTAGCATTTTGACATTTCTTTCGTGCTTCGAGAGTGGAAATCAACCAAAAAATTTAGGAAATCGATTGCCAATAGGGTGAAGAAACCCAAAAAAAATTGGGTTACAAGAAAACCTTGCAACGAAGAATTTTTTTGTATAAAAGTCGAAACATCTTGCTCCATTATCGTAAGTTTCTCCATATGTACCAAGATTTTCCTAGGGGGTTTACTGATGAGTATGCTGTAGAGCCTTTATAATCGTGAGCCTATTTCCAGAGAAGAGGTCTATCACAATGACAGAATCACAATCAACCTCTCAACTTCGATTATCTACCACAACATTCTATTGAATATCCAACACATCCTAGTCAAATCCTTCAGTGAATTTAATTAGACTATCATTCTTCAAAAACAAGGATCAAATCTTCAAAGTGCACCTCTCAGACAAATTTCTGATTATTGATTCAACTTCCCCAATAGGACTCTGACATCCTTTATCATTGGAAGCCACAATCAAGAATTAGGAACATCTTTGATCATATCATAAGATTTTCATCTTATTGGGTCAAGATATCATCATTTTCACACTTATCAAACTATGATCTAAGTCTAGAAGAACATCTCGAAATCATATGCCTATTTTTACAAGATCTCAATACAATAAACTGAAAGAGGATATTCAACAAAAATATCATACCCAAAGAACTCAAGAAGAAGGTGAGAGTAGTAATCCCCTTTTTGATGATGACATGGGTGAAAGAGAAAAAAATTCGTTCCCTTTCAATAGAGACATGAGCAGAACTCCTGTGGATAGTGAGGATGAATGAGATGAAGAACATTACCTTAGAGAAGTTGAGCAAGATCTCATCTTATCTCTTCCTTGAAAGAGGAAACAATTTTATCTTCTTAAATCTTTCCAAAATCTTTTAAAAAGATGATTTTTATCATCTCATCTTATATTTTACATGAAAGAGGAAACAAATCTTGCTTTCCATTTTTCTTCTATTTTTCTCTCCAGTCTTTTCCATCTTTGATCATTTGATCTGCCAGAATTATCACAGCCATTGATCACATCATCCAATCAAAATATTTTGAAAACTCTATAAATACCACTGCAAATCCAAGCATTGGTTACACTAAGATAGACATACAAAGATAGATACATATATGCATTAGACATAGAAGATTAGCATTTTAGCATTATCAGCTTTAGCATTCATAATTTTACATTCTAGCAATCATATTTAGCATTCATAGCATTTTAATCATATCTTAGCATAGCATGCATTCATCTTTAATCTCGTTCTCTAGGAAGACTATTTGTTGAGCCTAGCATACAATCTGAGAGAAAGCTAGAATTGACAAAAACACTAAAGATAGAGGATGATAGGACAACATCAAGGAAAAAAGATTGAATTTGCATTCCTTTTTATTTGATTTTCTGTTTTGATATAATGTGTTATTGGTGTGTTTGATTTATTGTTTTTACATATTGATACACTTAAAAATTGATCACACAGTACCATATATTATCTATGCCAATAATTATAGGCATGCCAATGAGTGCCAAGAACTATGTCACTTGTATGCCTACTTGTGTTGGTTTCTTGTAGCTTGTATTTGATTCCTTCGGTAAAGTTGAGTGGTCTTTATATTTTATTTTTTTAATTTATGCTTTTAATAAGATAGCTTTTATTTTATTAGTAAGATAACAAGCCTATTTCCACTTAAATTTTTTCCTAGAATATTTAGGGTCTAATTTTAACGAATGTGACTCTTCAGGCATGTTATATCTATATTCATTGGATTGACTATTTATTTTGACTTTTGAATTTTACTAATATTACTTTTGACATGATTAATTAGGCCTATTTATCTGATTAAGTCATTCTCTCTCATTAATTAAATAAATCAATGTTATTTAATTAATCCTCTAATATCTTTAATTTAAAATGAATTCATTTTGGCCCAGTTAAGTCTCTAGGTCATCTTATTAAAATGGAAATAAATTAAACCTTATTTTAATTTAATCTAGCATCATCCCCTTTAGTTAAATAGAGTAAAGAATCTTTTATTTAACTAGGTCTAAATCATTTTCCTCTCAACTTTGATTTATTTTAAATCCTAAAATCTAAGTCAAAGGCCAATGGAATCACCTAACATCATCTTAATTAATCAAATCTTGATTAATGCTAACTCTAATCCATGTCCCATCCTCTAGCTTTTGCCACTTGCACATGAAAATACATTTAATTAATTTATTAAATCCCTATTTTCTCTCAACTTGCATCTTTAGGGGAATATTCCTTCAAGTTTGAAAATCCTTCCAAGTGGATTTGTCCTTCCAACAAGACATTCATTCCCTCTTACATATCCTTGTGCATTGATCCAAGTGGCATTTAATTCATTCTTTTTCCCTCTAACATGTCATTTCATGATTTTCAAATTCCACCTAATTTCATTTACCGTGCACATTCATCAAAATGTGCTCAAGCTTCTTCCATTCACATCTTGGCAAGTGGCACTTGCCCATTGGATGTTGAATGATCCCACATTGCTTCGTTTTGCTCATTCCTCCATCTTGTCTTTCTATAAATAGAAGGTTTTCCTTTGTATTTTGATCATCCACAATTTGAGCAAGTCTACTATACTCAATTTCACTCTCAAGCATATCCATTTTATCAAGTTTATAGCTAGGTTATTGCAGATTTCTTCATGGAGCTCAATTGAATCAACCATCAAGTGGATCAATCTTCATCAAATCATCACAATCTTTGCATAGGAGTTGGGAAAGGGCCAATTTCCACATGAAATTGGCACCAACTCCCCGGTGGGATTGAGTGTTTGCATCTTAAAATAGGATTTCATTGTTTTCTTGGTTCATTTTCTTTCCTATTTGAGCTTTGCAAATGAATTTCATGGAGAATCTTGATTCTCACTTGCATTTGATCTAATATTGTGTTTGTTTCTTGTGTTTGTGCAGGTCTAAGGATTGGGGTTCTACATTTGGCACTAGAAGGAGGGAAAATCTCAAGTTCTAATCATGTTTTTTACAAATTTTTCTGTTTTTCTCTATTTTTTTGGTGTCTATAGGGAATTGCATCACTATCAGTCCAACAATGCCATACAACACTGCTATCAACTTAGTGACACCATACAACGATGCTACGAAATCCAAACTCCGCCGCTGCAACCTTCCCACCCAGAAATTCAAAATTTCAAACTGTGACGCTAGTTCAATTCTTGGGCACTAGGATTTTCAAACTTCAAACTGTGCCACTGAGCAAAACTGTGCCACCATCATGCTCTTTGTCCTGTTGTAGAGCATTGCTTGTAGACCTAGCGGCACTATACAATGCCACTGATTTCTTCAAACAGCTCCGCATATGTGGGTTGTGCCGCTAGAGTAGAGTAAAAAGCTTAAAATTGATTAATTTCGATATGTGTTTTTCCTATTTTGGTTGCTTTGGGCTACTAACTAGTTTTTAACCTCTATTTTGTAGTCCTAACTGGTTTTTTATGGGTTGGCTTAATCAAAGGTGAAGGAGGGAAACAAAGTTGAAGGTTCATAATGACATCATCATCTCATTACATCAAGTGTTTTTGAACACTTTAGTGTTTTTTTAACACTTTGGGAGAACTTATAATATTCCTTCTAAGGATTTGTTACCTTTCATGTGCTTAGGACACACTAAATTTCTTTTGGGCACTAAAAAAAATAACACTATAAAAGCTTCATTTTTGCTACAAAGGGTTTAAAAAGAACTTTAGGCAAATTTACTAGATTTTGTTTAAGGTTAACAATTGAACAATCAAAATCTCACACTTCCTTTGGTGCTTAAAAAGAAGTCACTCTTGCTTTGAAAGGATAAAATGAACATGTGCATCTTTGTCTTGTAATCACTACTCCACACAATACCAATTAAAAGATGTATGCTTTCTCTCAATGCCTCTCAACGATCTTTGAGAATCAAAAGGCATTTTTGGTGATCTTGGTGCCAGTAAAGTGATTGCTCACATTTCATTACTTGAGATTTAAAATTGAACAAATCTTTGTGAGTGTGAGGAATATATTGTGTGTGTGTTCTTCTTTCACTTCAAAAAGATCGACCGAATCCACGACATGTTTTCTCTTTGCTTTTTATCTTAGAGGGTTTGCCTGCAAGTGCGTTAATCACCCATGTGGAAATCCACCCAAATCCGAACATACCAGCCAAGCAACTCAACCCGGATATAAGGTGGGTGTTTAAGAAATATTGCGCATTATCGAGGATTATTCCACGGTAGCGTAAATAAATGGTCTTCACGATGGATGGTCCCCCACAAATGGAATGCCTACATTAAAACCCTTGTGTAGAAAAGGCCAAAATCCTTGATCTATTTGTTGGTGTAAGAATGGTCATTATGAAGCTGCCCCACACTTTTACGGCTTTTAGTAGAGATGGAAAGTATGCCATGGGAGTTTCATGGGTACTAATGCTTGGCTTCCTCATATAAGTAAGTGTCATGGAGGGGAGCCAGTGGGGTCAATCATCTAGCCATTTGCTAAAAGTAAGCATAGCTGGACTTGTCCAATTTGGGATTCAACAAATACAGTCTTTCATATCCATAAGGTTGTGCTTGTTCTTAGAAATGAAACACTTTGCTTGTTTGTAAACATTGGGAAAACAAACATTCAACGTTATCATCAAACTTCAAACCTTTTAGGAAGCAAATATCTTTGACAAAATTCATGTGTTATTGCTTGCCCCTAGGGATTCTCATTCCCTAGAGGTTTCTTTAAACATTTGAATTCTTATATCTCAATTTGCTTTACTTTTAAATTCAACAATAGGAAACTTTTGCCTTAATTCTTTTATTTCCACATAATACACTCTCTTTGGGGATACGATAAGAAGTTAGGACATTAGATATTTGCCTCTGAAGAAACCTGACCAAAAATTAGCGTTTTGTGGTGTAAAAGTAGCTTTCTCACTAAGAAAGCATATATAAACAATTCGAACTCCTACACATGTATTCCCAAATGATTTCATGTAAGATCAAAATCTGAAAACCAAAGACAAAAAAGTTTTAGTCCAAAGATCATCAAAGAGTCTCAAACCTCTAAGGACCTGCATACCATTACTAACTTTAAGAGCCTAAGAAACAATTCCAATCTCTGTACTGTGACATTGTCAAAATCCAAATATTTTTTGGGAATTTGAGCATCTTGTTTAGAGTAAAGTGTGTTCCTCAAAACCGAGGTCTTGTAAACAAGAGTCTTTTTAGGTACACATAGGATCAAATCAAAACCTTCATCCATATTTCAAACATCAAACCAAGATCATCTCACCAACAACTCTTGAAAATCTTGTAATCATCCTCCATACTAGACTTTTGGAAAATCCTTCTAAATCAAAATCAAAATCATCTTGTGTGTGTAGATGAATCCTTCTTCATACACTTAGTTAAATTATCACCTTATGGACAAGTTTATTCCAAGATAACATCCAACCTCTTGGAGTTTATAAGTTCATTATCAAATCCAAATCCAAATCCAAATCAAATCGAAATAAAAAATCCAAATCAAATCCAAAATCCAAAAGTCCTGTAAAAGTTCAGTATCCCCTCAAAGGTCTTGCAAAATTCCCAACACCTACATTGCCCACTCCTTTCATCCCTTCCATCCTTATCATTGGTCCTAAATCCCTTTGTGAGGCCAACAAGGTCAAAACACAAGAAGAACCTAGATTATAAACTTGATTCATACATCATGAGTAGTGTAAACCAACCAAACCATCAAAGCCTTACAATTCCAATTAGCTATCAAAACTCACATTTATACAATCCATACATGGAATCATTATCTCCTACAAACCTCCTTAACAATGGTACAACAAAATGTGAGTATGCCCAATCTAAAGTTTGGAACACCTTTCCCTGTGGTAGATTTAAATCAAAGTCCAAACCTACAAATCTATCAACCAAACAATCAATGCATGAGTCTTCAACAAAAGAATGTTATCCCACTGAATCCATACATGCTAAATTTGAATATACCAAGTACAAGTTTACCAAACATGAACATTTCAAATCCACACTTGGTAAACCTTGGGATAGATATGTTTGTGAATCATACAAATGTTTTTCAAAGACCAAACAATATGTTAACAACTCCATGTATTGATCCAAGTCAAGGTAACACCATGCAAAATCAAAGTTACCTAAATCAAGGCAATATGTTTCCAAATCACAACGTTCAAATTCAACCTATCATGCCAAATCAAAGCATCATCCCAAATCAAAACATTGTCCAAGATCAATCACCACATCTCTAAAATCAATCACCAGAAGGTCAATTTAAGGTACAAATCTCACAAGGTAACAAACAAAAATACACACCCCTTGGGAGACCAATCGAATCGGTCATGCAACAATTGCTACAAGAAAATCTAATCAAAATTTCCAATTATGAGAATTATCAAGATCCCCTAGTGAAACCACCATGGTATGATGAAAACCACCTTTGTGAGTATCACAAAATAAAGGGACACACAAAATCGAATTGTATTCGACTCAAAAATATCATCCAAGACCTTATTGATCAAAAAATAATAACTATTGGGGATAATAAATTTTCAACCACTAGTGATAGTAGTGACAATCCATCCACCACAATTGTTGAAAACAATGTTCAAGATCTATCCACCAATAATCATGTTGAAAATGTTTCTACATCATCTAATGAGTTAGAGGACATATCTCAAGAATTTATTCCAAAGCATGATCAACATCTTTCACCAAATTCTAGCAATGGTCCTTTCCAATAAATGTTTGCAGATATTGAAGGAATCTTCAACTCAACATTTGATCCAAGTCCACTCGAAGATAAGGAGGATATTGAGCCATTTGCCATGCCTAATGAAGACATCCAAGAACCCTTTGTAAGCAATCCATCCTTTGAAACTGACCCATGTCAAGAACTTGATCCAAAGCATGTCGAAAGCAATTCCAAAATCATTCAAGATCAAGAATTTGTATCTCCAAGATACTACAATGATGTAATGGACTCTCTCCTATCTATACATGATGATAACATCCACATAGCACATACTCCATCTACCTATGAGATGATTTCTTTGGATAGACACGTAGATGATCTTCATTTAGAGCAGGATTCCTTTACTCCTGACATTGTTACACAAAAAGAGCAGGTTATTGATTCCTACAGTTAAACTGAGTTGTCAACATCAAGATCAAATATATCCCAAATTTAGACTTAGGACATCATGTATGAATATATCCAACATTATCCACTCAAGGAAACAAGTCAAATAGAACAGGGTATTCCAGAGTCAACAGAGCAACAAATTGAAGTAATGTCATATGCAGCGGTCATTTATCAGAGAATGCATTCTAAATAGGAACTCTTGAAATAGGCAGAATCAAGGAACAAAGGTGCTACTACCACCATACTAGGGTAAACTATGTCTCAAGCAAACATCAACATAGGGAGCATGAAGAATCCTTATGATGAAACCAATGTCAATACTACAACCAGCGAAGTTACGAATCTTCATCCACCCATCACCCCATCCATGAATTGGGACCAACATCAAAAGAAAGATTTGAATCAAAGCAAGAAAAACATCATCAAAGCAAAAGAAGCTGAGAAGCATGGAGGACAAATCAAATACATATGGATACCAAAGAATACAAAGAAATATTATCTCTATCAAACTCCACTAGTCAAAGAAACTATGGGGAAAAATATCCACCAAAGATTTCCACAAAGGCAAAAGCAGGCTTCTCAAGCAATATACAAAGTATATCAATCAGTTGGTCCTAATTCCATGCACACTTTTGTATCCACCCATCACTGCTCATCTTCCCAAGTTTGCAGAGTTAAAGGTTCCAAACTATCAACCAATCCATCTTTTATTCCTAAACACACTCCATCCACACTTCCACACATGATATCTAATTCTCACATTGACCATGTATTGCTAGCCACCCTTCATCATAAGGATTCAAAAGGCACTCTATCATGATGTGTGCACAAAGACAAATTTAACTCTGATATCAACAAAGCAAATCAGGAATCTCAGAAGTTGCTTTCAAGTGCACGTATCTTGGCAAAGCATCTTCTTCAGGTAGGATATCAATGGCACATTAGGACAAAAGCATCTACATAGACACCACCAGGTGGTTCAACATGAGCTTAAAATCTTTTAGAAAAATACAAAAAAAACAAAAAAGGATTAAAAATAGTAACCAAAAAAAATCATCCTCCAGTGAAAACCACAACAGTGGTGCTTTGGGCAGGTACCATGATGAAAACCTGGAAAACAAACATCATGTGTAGAATCGAGCATCTACGTGTGATAGTTCAAGTGGAGGAATCTCATCCCATCCATAATAGATCCAACATTCCATCCATCTCATCCATAATAAATCCATGCATCCATAAACCATTTATCCAACCCATTACCATCCACAGTCCAAACTATCTTGATCTTGGTAAAATCTTGGTGTACACTTTACACTTGGTTATGATGGACATCTTGACATGAGCCATTTTCACTGATCCTATCCTAACCAGCATTATTTGAGCCATGAAGCACTATCCAAATGAGCTTTATTTATCTGAACACCTTATCTTATCACAAGATAATCCATATCCCTCCATCCATACACCTATCCAAGCATTCATCCATGACATTCCATACATTGCTAGACATTGGGGCTAGATATTTGCATCTTTCTTAGGGAATAAATCTTGATCTATATCTTCCAACTTATGTAGTGATCCGAACATTGGAAAATGTGAAATCAAATCAGTCAAAGCATTTGTGAACCAAAATCCAAATCACTAGCCCATGGAATATTTTGACGAGAAGATGTTCCTTATCAAGTTTTATCTTTCATCGAACATCAATTCAAACAATCAATATTAAAATGTCACATCTAATTTTCAACTTTAGCGCTACATCAAATCTGTCCAAAACACATTTTGTTCCAAAATCAAGTTTCAAAATCCAATCAATAAAATCCACCAATCCATCATCATTTCGATATTCCCTTACCTCGTGGTTGCTTAATACTATCCTGCATTACAGTGCATCCTCAACAATGCGTTATCATCATCAACCTTCCGATCAATCAAATCCAATCAATCCCCTCATCATCTTGGGATAATCTATCCTAATCCTTGTGTTAAGTTTAAACTATCCTCGTGATTATGTATCCTCTCAACAATATATTACTATCAATCCATTGATCCAATCAATCAACCTTAGCTTGTTTTTCAAAAGAATCCTAAAAAGAGCAATCACATCACACCATATCCATATCCAAATCACAAAATCATGTAAAATCCGGAAATATCTAAAAACTAAGAAGACCGCAAAATATCTAAACATATCAAAATCCAAAAACATCATAAAGAAGTTCAACACAAAACGCCCCATCTGCCACCAATCCCGTTTCCTTAAAACACGCGCCGACCCCAAACCCACTAATGATGAAGGTCCTTTTAGGATTCTATCATAATAACCGGTAATCTATCTGCTTCTATTCATCAACAATTGAGTATGCAGTTTACTGACCACGTATTCTCGGCACTGGTGCGATAATTCGCTGATTTCAACCTCAAGGCCCCAGGATAGGTTCTTAGGTTAGTCTTCTGCAAAAATCTTGAAACTCTAAAATTGAAAATTTGTACCAAAACATTTGTAAATATAAAAAGAAGTAAAGAAGCCAAAAATATTTCCTATAAAACATCAAAAATATTGAAAAAACTCAAAAAATCCATTTGTCTCATCTCGCTTTCACCCTCAATAAACATCACTCATAATAAATCAATCATCATCCCCATCCTTTGGTGAAATAGTCAGAAACAAGTCTAGCAGGTCAAAAGTGAAAACTCAATCGTCAAGGTCTCGAGTCTAGGTTAGTACGTAAACAAGTTGGTCAACTCTTTGTGCCAATAGCCTATCATCCAATTAGTCCCAAAATCAATCATTTGATATCGTCATGTCCTAGGATGCATCCTTCCTACAATGGCCATCAACATTAGGCATCACCATCTAGTTTAGTCTTGGCTAGTGGTATGAAGAACATTAGCATGTTTGTTTACTTTATCTTTGTCATTTGATTTATCTTTTTGCGCTCATTTCGATGACCTCTCGATGATGTCCCAAACGAGGGGATTTAGAGAGAAAGGAATGGGGAAACAATCATTATCTTTTTATTTGTTTTCTTGTTGCATATTCTTGTAATATAACCTCAGTCATACGTACTTTGTTTGCTTTGTAGGGAGGGTGTTTTAGGTGTCTTATTGATCACATAGGAAGGCTTTCCTTTCTATGTTTTGGTGCAAGATGTTTGAAATATCTGAACTGCATTTGGAATGAGGTTTTGTATGTCAAGTGCGAACAGGAGTACTCCTATCTGATTGTCAAGTCAAAGTCCATCACACTAGGTGCAACACCATCTTGGTTCTTTATACCTTGATGCATCATGCTTACATGTGTTATCAAACATAAGGTAATTGGCCCTTTTAAAATCCCAACTCCTCGATAAGGACATCATCATCATCATCATCATCATCTCGTGTCTTGTTGGAGTCTCTTGATTTCTTCTATCTCCTTTTCCGTGCTAACATGGTATTGTGACAGTTAATTGCAAATCATTATTGCCAATGCATCCATCCTAAATCCATAAACCATCAACATACTGCATAACACATACTATATCATATAGAAAGAATTTGTCATATCACCTGCATCATTGCATAATATAGATTGTATATTCTAAGCATCTCATATGCATTCAATATAAGCATGAAAGCAACCATCCCATATGCATCATTAAATTCATATCACATACCTCATAAAAAATCCATTGCATAATCATAAAAATCATATCATGTGCATCATATACATAGGCATTATTAGCATCCATCGCATCATATACATACATATCATCCATTTTCATTATCATGGCATAAGTAGCATATCATAAACATCATTAAATATATCATTGCATCATATCATCATCATAAAATCATAAGTGCATCAACATATCATACATGAGAGAAAAGTACTAAAAAGAAAAATATTGCATCGCATATACTTTATTATCCATTAGGTGCATAATATAGATTTGTTAGTCTAAGCATTTGTATATCATAACATTTTGCATAAATCATCATAAAAAGTGCATAAAGAAAGATATTGAAAAAGAAATGCATCCATACCATCATTGCATCACATCATTAGGTCACATATCACATCATTGCATTGCATCACATAAGATAGAATCATGTAAACCATCACATATAGAAAGTAGAATCCATCCATAATGCATAAAATAGAATAAAACATATCACTTCATATCATCATCAAATCATATCATATATATCATCAAATAATATACTATCATGGTACAAATCTAGATCAAGTGTTTATCGAATACATAAAGTACAATGGCCCACGGGGCTATCAAAAATGAGCC
>VDFB02107332.1:0-20590 GCA_007258455.2 Sequoia sempervirens | reverse complement strand
TATATATATTATAATATTATAGGTATATATAATATGTATATATTATTAGAATATATATATATATATATTTATATATTTATAATATGTTAATTTAAATAAATTTTGTATTATGAAATTTTAAAAGGGTATTTAAAATTTATTTTTAAATAATCTATTTATATGCAAATAAATGATATTTTATTTGGCATATTAAAATGATGTTAAATAGTAAATAGAAATTTTAAACTATTTATGTGATTACTGTAATTGAAGGAAATTGATATTTTAATAAATAGCCGTAATTTCAAAAGAACTGATTTTAAGCAATTATTTAAGGAGTTGATTTTACCATCAAGTTGTAATAAACGGAGCTCATTTAATTAATCGAATTTATTCAAATTTGGTTTTAATCAAGAAGTCTTGAAATTTGAATGATATTTTAGAGGCGTGCATATAAATAATATTTGAATATCTAATATAGGAATTTAAATGGAAATGATTATCGCATTGGTATAGAGGAAATGTAATTAACAAATGATCAAATGTTTTAATTGTAATATTGATTTTGGATTTTGATTAATTTATTTATCTTGGGTTGAAATATAGATTAAGTAACTTGATTAAGTGTTTACTTAGTAAAATATCCTGATTATGAAGATAATTATTAAATGGAGAGTTAATGATTGACTTAATTCAATCAAATGACCTTATTTATTAAAAATGTTTGAATATGGAATTTAATTGTGAAACTAAGAGATAATGGAAGATTTATTTTAATCAGATGTTTTAATAATTAAATTGTTTGATTATGGAACATAATGGAGAAACTTAGAGTTATCAAATGATTTATTTTAAACAGATGAATATGTGTCAAATGTTTGATTTATTTATAATTTGATTTTGATTATCTTAAGATGACTTTTGGTCACATAACCGAAGCCAAAGTAGAGGTTATATTCAAATGAATTATTTTGAATGTGGAATTTAATTAGTCAAATGATTTATTTTAAAAAGGTAGATTTTAAATGTTCAAGTGTTTTCATTTTCAAGGTTGAATTTTATTAATATATATGTAATTGGGAAAATGAAATATACCATAGGTATGAACCCCCTTAAAGTTGTCAACGTGCTTTGAGTTACTTTTGAGTTGTGCGGATAAGTCAATTAATTACTTAATTCCTTGTGTGAGGAAAGTGATTGACTTATTATTTAATCTAAATGCTTTGTTAAACAAATGGTTTCATTTTGAGTAATTGGTCATGAATCTAGAGAAATGATTGATTATTTGAGTCGAATGAATGTATTTATTTGAACACTTTGATTAGAAAAGTAACTTGTAAATTTAGAGTGAATGATTGGGTTGTAAATACTTCAATGTTGGAAAGTGAACGTTATGTGTTTGATTGAGTAATTGCAAGAATGAAAACTATGATTGACTGGGTTTAGGAAACCCTAACATTAGATATTGAATTGCATGGAATGCTTTTATATCATGTTTCTTTTATTCTCCATGTCAAAAAAATGGGGTTAAGGGTCTATGTAAGTCTTCCAGAGAAGTCCTCTAGAGTGGGATGTTTTGTGTAGGGGTTCAATTTGTGAATCGCCTTGGAAATTTTTTAGAGTTCTACTATGTTGTTGTACCCGGTTTCCATGAACGGGGATTCGTGCCTCGTTTGGAATAGGAGAGGGTAATGTGATTTGTACCTCCTTTTAAAGGAGTGGGTTTCTGTAATTGGTTTCCTCCTATGTTTGGAGTGGGTTTGTACTTTGCTTTCCTCCCGTGTATGGAGAGGGTTTTAACCTTGTTTTCCTCCAATGTTTGGAGTGAGTTTCCTTGTTTTGTTACCTCCTTGGATTGGAGAGGTCATGTTATCTAGTCACCTATTGTGATTATAACCATGTGTGTTGTCTTAGGTGAGTGGCTTGTAAATGGGCGTTGGTGCACAAAGTGGTGCTAGGATAACCCTTTGCAAGTTGGTTAATTCAGTGATAACCAAATAAACTTTTAGAAGTTTAGGATGCATCAAACATTAAATAAGTTTAAGTATGCCTCGCTCATGGACCCTAGGGCTTGTTGTAGACTTGGGATGAGACAGGAAGGCTTGGAATGGCAAGATCATCTATCTTGTCTTCACGAGAGGTATTTGGTTCCGCATGAGTAAGCATGTAAGCTGTGGAATGTAGTAGAGGTTACTAGGATGTCTCTATGGAGTGGGGTCGGGCCTAGAAGATTCCTATAGATATCCTTGATGAGCTATGTGATGACACTCTTCCTAAGTCAGCAGTTGGTATTTGTTCTTTTTGTGACACTCTTGATCCATTATATGTCTGGAAGCAATGTAACCTATGACAGTGTTGTGTGAGTCATACCTAGAGTTGTATGTATGACCGTTTAGTCTTGTGATGAGGTCTTGCATTTATTTTGTACCAATTTTGGTGTGGCCGTGTCTAGTGGTAGAGGGTCTTGTGTAGGAATTCCCAGTTACTATCTCCTAGCACGGAGGGAGTGGGGCCTTTGGGTTCCATGTATTCCTGTGGCGTGGCATTCATCCGCTGGTTCTCTTCATAAACAGGTGTTAACGATTTCTAGCTAAGAGTCATGGGAATCCGGGTTTCTTCTCTTCCTTGTTCTTCGGGCCTATTGTATTTTACTACCCCTCAGCTTGTTATCATAAAATTTGTATTATGGATCATTTTATTGGAATTACCTCATTCGGGGAATGAGTGTTATAATCTTATTGTTTAAATATTGTTAATTGAAATCTTTTGGTATTTCTTATCCTTCATTGTAATTTATCTTGTACGAAATGTATGTTGTCTCATTTCCTTAAGTGATTAATGTTTCAGTTTATATTAATGTTTGTTGTTGTTTGGGTTTTAAATTAATCCTTGTCTCGTGGCCTTAGAGGTTGTTGGCAATGTGTATTCATCTTACATGTTATTTGTACTAAACAAAAAAATTGCGCATTTAAGTAGCATTGAACTTCCTCTAATGAAGGTCAAAGGTTGATGACACAGATACTCAGAAGGCCGCATGAGGCTACAAAATCCATCTAGGTTCGCCCCGCATGTGTGGTCTTTTGGTGGTCGGATGTAATTGGGGTCGGATCTCGGTTTCTCCAAGCTTGGGGGTGGGTTTTTTACGCTATTCGGGGGGGGGAGGTTCTTTTCTTTTGAAGCAGGTGTGTATTCTAGGGTAGTGGGGTTGTGATCTTGGTGTCCAGTGGAGTGTGCCTTCATCGAAGGGCCCTTGGTTTTGATTTTGGCCTTGCTTGCTCATTTTTTGTTGTGTGCTCTTTGATGGATACTGGAGAATCTTCTAGGGTTTGTCCCAATATGGACTTCCGTTCTGCTTTTGGTTCGAAACCCTCTCCACAGGGTTCAAAGATTTTTGATAATAATCTTTTCTCGGTGGAACCTGAGAAAGTCGAGATGGGCTCGGCAGGGGGACCTAGAATTCTGAAGATTAATGGGTGCCTCGAACGGTGTAAAGAGAGGCCGAGTGTAGTCATTCCAATGGAGATGTTGGCTGAAGACATTGATTATTATGCTCGACATTCTCTTTATTGCAAATTCTTAGGTTTGAAAATTTCTTTACAATTCTTGGATTTGTGGGCTCAAAAGACATGGATGCCTGAGGGAGAGATGGAGATCTGCCTCCTGGCAAATAACTACTTCATGGTTACATTTGACTGCTTGGCTGATCGGAATAGGATTTTTGAAGGGGGCCCGTATTTTTATAACCAGGTGGGCTTATTTATTAAGCCATGGCATGCTGGCTTCAACCCGGCAGAGGAACTTCCGAATTGGGTTCCAGTTTGGGTTCGTCTTCCAAGGCTCCCTATGGAATGCTGGCGAGAGGATGTGTTGTGCCTATTAGCCTCGAAGCTGGGGAAACCTGTGGGTTCTTCTCAGCAAACACAATTCAAAAAGGTAATGACTTTTGCCCGGTTTTGTGTAGAAATTGATTTAAGTAAGCCATTGCCAGACTCGTTAGAAGTGAGTACAGGAGATTATTCATGGGTGCAACAGCTGGATTATGAAACACTTCCCTTCCGTTGTCGTTTCTGTCATGAGTATGGTCACCTCCTGCGCAGATGTCCAAAGGCCAAGCCTTTGGAGGCTCTTTCTTCTCAACCTTCGGCTAATCCACCTAGGGTGGATATGGGCAAGGACCCCATTCAGCGTTCTGGGGGTAGGGAAGATGGATTTATTCCCGTTAGAGGCCGAAAAAAAAATAAAGGTCATAAAAGGACTTTGAAGGACAGGCAGGAGGAGGACACCTTCAACAGGTTTGAGGTGCTAGAGGATCTTAGTCAACAGGAGGTGAACCCAGGATTTTTGGATCTAGATCATGGGACTTTGGATATTGATCAGCATGGCCCTTTAGTTGAGGAAATTCTTACTCCCCAACAGGAGGGGGGTATGGGAGTGCCATGCTTAGATGAGGTTGGGAAAGATTCTAGTCAGGTTTTGCTCAACTCAGAGGGGATTATGGCTCCGCTTACTGATGGGACTTCGGCTCTAGGGACAGATCGTCAAATGGAGGTTCAGGTTGAGTTGGGTGGTAGTGCTGAGGTAGTGAAAGATAGTGTAGATAAGGTTCACCTCTTGCAAAAAGTTGGTCCAGAGGTGGGCAAGAAGAATATTAAGGCGTCCTCCCAGTTGGGTGTTATGCAAAAAGTTCTCAAGAAGGGGGGGCCGGAGAAAATCTCTAAGCTGGGAAGGAAGAAGGATGAGGAAAAGATTAAGATGATAGGGGAGACTTTGGTGGAGTCAGGGTCAGTCAAGACTCTGGATTCGCATTTTTCATGCCCCTCGAAATGATAGTTCTCTCTTGGAATGTTAGGGGCTTGAACAGTGGCCCTAGACAAAAAGCTATTCAGGATTTGATTAGGTGTCATTCGCCTGATGTTCTTTTTTTGCAGGAGACTAAGCTCTCTGTGGAGGGTATGATGGATCTAGTTCCTAAGTTATGGGGGAATGGTGGATGCCAATGCATTGGTGCTCAAGGGTCTTCTGGCGGGGTGGCATGTTTATGGAACCCGCGTAAGATTTGCCCCCTTTGGTGGGTGTCTTTCAGGTCCTCCCTTTCCATGGTGGCCTCTTGTTTTATGTCAGGGGAAATTGCTCTCTTCTCCAATGTGTATGCGCCTGTGGAGTTGCAAGGAAAGCAACTTTTGTGGTCCAACATTCATTTAGTTCGTAGCTTATTTCCCTACCATCCTTGGATTATTGGAGGCGATTTTAATGCTATCACAGAGCTTGCAGAAAAACGAGGTGGTATTGCAAGGTTGGAGGCTTCTGCATTATTGCTCCAGGACAATATCTCTGCTTTGAATCTTGTGGATATCAAACCTGGCAATGGTCTTTTTACTTGGAATAATAGGAGAATTGGCGATGCCTCTATTTCTGAAAGACTTGATAGATTTTTGGTGTCTAGTTTTTGGGTGGGGGACAGGTGGTTGATAAGCTCTGAAATTTTGGATGGTCGTGGTTCTGATCATTGGCCTATTAAGCTAGTGGTTGATGTGCCTCAACGGTGTGCTAGACAGACCTTTAAGTTCCAATTCATGTGGCTTAGGGATGAATCTCTTCATGTTTTTCTCCCTAGTTGGTGGGATCAGGGGAAGCCAGCATATGGCACTGCCATGTACTCTTTCTCAAAGAGGCTCCAGTATGTTAAATACAGATTGAAAAGATGGAATAGGCAGCATTTTGGTAATTTATTTCAGGAAAAGCAAAAGGCACGAGATAATCTAGACCTAATTACCAAACAAATTCGAGATCAAGGCCTCTCAGAGGAGCTGAGTTTATTAGAGGTTACTACAACAAAAGAGCTTGAGGAATGGGAGTTAAGAGAAGAGATTTTTTGGAAACAAAAGTCTCGTATTGAATGGCTCCAGGCTGGGGATCGAAACACTGCTTTCTTCCATAACTCAGTTAAGGATCGGAGACAAGGTAATGCTATTTCTTCATTTTGCTTAGGTTCTGTTGAGGAATCTTTGTCCTCTTCAGCCTCTATTTCAGCTGAATGCATTCATTATTTCTCTACCCTTTTCTCTGAGGATTCGCCTCCTGCGGAGGAGGATGAAGCTAAAATTTTAGATTGTATCCCGAAGCTGGTGACTAATGAAATGAATGAATCATTGCTTGCTCCTATTACCTTGTCAGAGCTTGAGAAGGTTGTATTCCAGATGAAGAAAGGTAAAGCTCCTGGGCCTGATGGATTCCCCATTGAATTTTTTCAAGAGTTCTGGGAAGTGGTTAAATTGGATCTTTTAGAGGTTGTCCAAGAATCCTTTATACATAAACAAATGTTGAAGTCCCTAAATGCTACATTTTTAGCTCTTATTCCTAAGAAGATAGGAGCTAACTCCTTGGATTTGTTTAGGGCCCCATAGCCTCCATGTAATGTTGTGTATAAAATTATTATTGCTGACCTAAAGGCTGTGCCTCATTGATGACTTTAATTTCCTCAAGAGCAGTGTGGGTTTGATAATCGGAAGACGACGGATGGGGGTATTATTGCTGCTGAGGCCATCCATTCTATGGAATCCTCAAAAGATAAATCTATGTTTATCAAGTTGGACATGGCTAAAGCATATGATCGTGTTAAATGGAGCTTTCTATTTAAAATCCTTGGAGCTTTTGGCTTTGCTGAGGGTTGGATTAAATGGGTTAGGAGTTGTGTCACTTCCTCCTCCTTTTCGGTGCTTATCAATGGTGAGCCCACTTGTTTGTTTGGTGCTTCTAGAGGCCTTAGGCAGGGAGATCCCCTATCTCCTTACTTATTCATCCTCCAGAAGGCCCTGGAAGACTCCATTCAGGCTCGTGTTGCTAGTGGCTTCTGCTCTGTGATGGAGCTGGGGAGATGAGACCCCCGGGCCCCATCCTCTATCAATTTTAGACGATACTGCCTGAGGGCATGGCTGCTGAGGTGGCTCTCACTGGCATTCGGGATGTACATTTATGGCTTCCTGACACAAGAAATGAGGAATCCCTTCATATATTTCTTCACACCCTGCAAAGGCATTCAAAGGGAGAATTACCTGTATCCCTTCGGCTCTCGACATTGTCTCGCCTCTTTTCCATCTCGTTGGAATCCTCTTGCTATCTCGGCCTCCCAAAAGGTTCTGGCAAGAGACCTCTTGATGCCTAAGGATTATCACCATTGGATCCTGGGTGGCTTCTCTGCCAGAGGACTCTTTGAAAGCCTATGGTCCGTGCTCATGAATGCTTTGTTCTTTCTACTCCTTCAAGTTTTATTAGAGATTTCAAGAAATTGTCTCATCAGTTTCTATGGGCTGGTAATCTTCTTCATAGAAAATGGAGTATGGTGAAGTGGGATGTTGTTTGTAGGCCAAAGCAAGAGGGGGGTCTTGGTTTACGGCGGACTGATTTGAATGGGCAGGCCTTGGCTGCTAAGTTGTATTGGCGTTGGTGCTCTCAACAACATATGTACTGGGCTAAAATTTTGACCTTCAAATATTTGGGGGCGGTAGAAAGTAGGGAGGTAGCAAGGTTTAGTATGGAGGGGAAAGGATCTGTGATCTGGAGTACCCTTAAACGTGGTGCCAAGCTGGTTAAACAGGGACTTTTTTGGATTTGTAATGGGGGTCGAGATGCTCTTTTCTGGCATGATTCTTGGGATGGATACCCACCCATTGTGTCATCTCATCCCCATCTCCAAGATTTGTGCCAGATTGTTGTGGAGGCGAGTTGGTGTCATGTAGCAGATTTCAAATCTCAACAATCTTTGGGTCAAATTTCTGTGTCTAGGTGGAAGAGCCCCTTGGATTGGCCTCCTGGTGGTGCGGTGGAGGATCGTCAAGAGCTTGCTAAGATTTTATTGGGTCGTGTATGTAATTCTCTCCAAGGGGGTGATGTGCTTGCTTGGGGTCTTGACTTGAAAGGCAAATTTTCGGTTGCCTCTGGTTATCAGGTTTTGGATAAACAGGTTTTTGGAAGCTCCCAGGTTTCTTGGTGGAAGCATGTTTGGAATAAATTTTCTTGGCCTAAGTGTAAATTTTTTTCTTGGCTCGTGGTTCAAGGTAAGTGTCTTACTTGGGATAAATTTTGGAAACATGGGTTCCAGGGCCCCTCCATGTGCATTCTATGTGGTCAGCATGATGAATGCTTATCACATCTATTTTTTCAGTGCTCTTTTGTTAAGACTATCTGGCATCACTAGTGGAATCTTTGGAGCTTACCGTGTTGCCATGTCTCTTCTTTGGAGGATTTTTGGAAGAGACAGGGTTCTTCTCCTGCTACAACCTCTTTTCTTAAAATTGCTTGGAGCATTGGTCCTAGTTTGATTGTTTGGCAAATCTGGTTGGAACGTAACAGAAGAATATTCTTGGATAAAAAATTGCTCTTGGGGCAACTTTGGAGGCGAATTCTTGGGGCTTTGCTGGAGACTTTGACTGCAAAGTGTGACTTGTCTGTGCCGATTGCTCCTGGGGACTTGGGTGTTGTAAATTCCCTGGGTCTTGCCACAGGGGGGAAGTGTATTATGAGTAAAGTGCATCGTAGGCGTGGGCGTGAGAGGGTTTCTCGTGAGGGCTTTTGGTGCCCACCTGCTCTAGGGGAGTTGAAAATTAATACTGATGGGTCTTCTAGAGGTAACCCTGGGCATGCTGGGGTTGGTGGTATTGGTAGAGATAGCCTTGGAGTGGTGGTTTTCTTCTTTTCTATGTATCGTGGTTTGCAAACTAATAATCTTATGGAGGCAAGTGCTATTCTCTTGGCAATTGAGCGTGCGACTTCCCTTGGATGGCGGCAGATTGTTTGTGAAGCTGATTCTCAGGTGGTTATTGATATGTTGAATAATCAAAATTTGGAGGATGTGAATTGGCAGCTAGCTATGGTTGTCAAATAGATTATTTCTCTGTGCTCTACCTTGGAGTCCATTATTTTCTGCCATATTCCACGAGAGTGGAATAGGGTGGCTGATGGGCATCAGAAAAGACTGATTCTTGGACTGTGGATGATTGGGGTAATCTCTCTACTAATATGGCCCTTGTTCTTGAGGAGTGGGTTACTGAGGATATGAGGTGCTTCTTGGGTGTGAATTAATTCTTGTTGTTTTTGGCCCCTTGTGGCTTCTTTCTTTGGACTTTGTAATGCTGTTATGATTCAATAAAGTTTTTACCCTCCTTTTATTAAAAAAACTTCCTCTAGGGTTGTGTGGTGGGGCATTACAAATAGATTACATGTATTCTCCATGTCAATAATTGAAAGATCTTCTCATTATTTTTTATGAAATCCAAGTCTGTTTGATAGATATTCTTATTGTCCTAAACAACATAAGTTTTAGAGAAAATAGTCAATTCAAATCAAATATGTAGTGTACAATTATTTATGAGTAAAATAACAAAATCTACTATTGGCAACACCCAATTTTTAGAACACAACAAAATTTTTTTAACAAGTACATAACAACAATTTTAATTATTTGTGAATAAAATATATATAATATAAATTAATGTAAATTATATCAATATAATATATAGAACTATAATATATAAAAATAAAATAGCATAAAATTCAATTTCTTAAAATAATTAATAATAATAATAAATTGATGGAGGAGCATCTAGTTCGAGGGTGTGTTTTGTGTTTGCAAAACATTCCATGATTTGTTGTGCCAACATAAAATTTGGAAGCTAGAAGTTATTTAATTGTCAATGTAAATTACTGTGAAATTATAAATTTTATATTTTGAAGAGAATTGGTGAGTCATGGGAGATTAGTTGTAAATTTTTTGTTTGTCAATAAATAAATTATTATTAATAATGATATAAGATAATAATATGGTTTTATAATATAATATAGCTAGTTTTTAAAATATTATATTTGATTATATATTATATTAATTTATTAAATTCATATGTAATATATTAATTTTAACATGGCATTATAATAATATATACTGTATAATATGTAACATATATAATCTAATATTTTTTTTAATTTATAAGAAATAAAATATTATATAAAAAAGATCAATGATTGCACTAATTTTTTTAAGATATTTTCCACAACAATGTTAATTTCATTATATTTAATTTTTCTTAAAGTAAAATGTTTGATTTTTTACTTTTTTTAATTTTTGATTTTTTCCCCCTCATCTCATTATTCCAAAGAAAATCAATTAAGCAAGGTTAAGGAGGGTTTGTAGGCGAACTTCATTCAACTAATGAAAATGATACACCAGTTAAAATATTTGTTTGCTTTAATACATAAATTTGCATAATGTATTAGCAAATTTTCATATAGATAAAATTTATGATATACCTTAGTTAAGTAGATTTCCATATAATTGCAAGGGTGTGCAATAATAATGGGTGAGTGTTATAATTAATATTACATAAATATAATCAAAATAATCTAATTTGAAAATATTAATAATTAAGAATTAGGTTTAGAATTAAGTTTATTATAATTATAATTATATAGATTAATTTACAATTATAATAAAATTATTTTTTAATTAAATTATGATTAGGGTTATAGTTCACCAAAATACAATTAAATATTTTAGTAATTTAGAATTAGAATTAGAATTATATAATTATTTAACTTTAGGATTAGAATATATAAATATAATTCTAATTTATTAATTATTATTTTAAAATTTAAAATAATTATAAAAATAACTATAGATGTTTTAATCAATTATATTATAACCATATCTTATTTAATAATTATTTTAAATGTTTAATTAAATAATTAGTCTGAGAATTTTTATAATCAAATAATTAATTACAATATTAGTTTTATAAATTAATTAAATTATAATTCTAGAGCCCTAATTATTATTAATAATTATAATTCTAAAATCATTATAATTATGATTAGGTTTAGAAATAGGGTTAACTAGTTTAATGGTTAGAATTATAGATATGATTAGAGTTAGGGTTAGGATTATTGTTAGAATTAGGATTAAAAATAGGGTTAAGATAGAATTATAATTAGATTTCAAATTAATGTTAGAATAAGGGTAATAATTAGGTAATATTATAATATTATAGATCAAATATTACCTATACTATAATAAATATATAGGTTAATCATATATATGATATATAAATATTATCTATATAGATAAAATATATAGGTTATGCTATTAATATAGGTTAATATATAACCTATAATTATAATATATATAGGTTAACCTATATATTATAAATATATTAATATAGATTTTTAATTATTATATATAAATATTAATATCATAATCTATATTAAACAATAATATATATATAATAATATAAGTTTATAAATATATAATTTATTTAATCTATAATATATTTATTATTATTATTATTATTATTATTATTATTATTATTATTATTATTATAATATAGGTTATAACTTATAATATATGATATTATTATAAGTTATATAGTTAATCTATATATCGATTATGATATTAATATATTTATAATATATAGGTTAATCATATATATTTATTAATATATGATTATAATATTAATATATAGGCATAACCTATATATTATTATAATATATTTACCACATTAACGTGTCATAATAATTATACCTATTCTCTATTATAATAATATATTATAGGTAAATATAATACCTATAATATATATTTATGATTATAATAATTATATTACCACACATATATGATTATGTTTAAGTTATATATTAGATTTATTTACATTATTAATCATATTAAAATGTGATATTAGATATATAGATAATTTATAATATAATGGGCTATATATATATATTTGGTAATTTTTCTTCTTATTTACTAACTCCTCACCCAAGAAGGCTTAAAGGAAGCTATTTTTATGATGGCCAATAATAAAGCTCTTGGTTTAGAAAAATTCCCTTGTGAATTATACAAGTCCTTTTGGGATATTTTTTTTGGCAATGACCTTCATAAGTATTAAAATGGAAGAGAAGATAGGTCTTTGAGAAAATCTAAATCTTGATTTCAACAATAACAAATATAAAATAATAATATCTATAATATAAAATAATTGATCTTTGGGAGATTTCAATATATTCAATCTAGTTATTTTTTTTCTTATATTGCAATGACTTATAAATCCGTTATTTTTCATGAATGTAACTTCACAAAACTAACATTTTAGCTTTATTATTTATAAACTAATATTTTTTTATAAGTTAAAACTTGTATGCGATCTCAATCCTTAGACCGACATCTTGTTCCTAAACAAATACCCATTTGAAAAATATAATAGGTGTCCATTTTAAAGCAGGTGTTCTAAAAACATAAAATCCCAACCAACTTTTTGATTTTGTTTTAGGCTTGGGGATGGCTTGGTAACTCAACCCTTAGCCTTGAACTACAACTAAAATAGCTAACAATTTTTTTTAATTAGTTTATGAAATTAAAACTCATTATAGATCATAATGTCTAGTTTTCACATATGTAATTTTTAATGACTAGATTATGTTTTCTATTTTTTAATTAATTTCTAAGGTCCATAAACTTGAAAGTCAGACTTTTTTAATAACTTTTAATTTGGTAACTTTTAAAAAAGAAATTACATGACATCAATCTACAAAAAATTCTCTACACAATGAAAAAAATTAAAAAATTATTAGTGTAGGTCAAATTATGGTTGTTGTACATGATGTTTTCAAAAACAACAATTAGACCAACAAAAATTAATAAAAAATATATTTAGAAAAAAATTATAAAAAATATCCTTTGTTACACATCTTTCCCCAAAAGAAATTAGAAAAATAATTTTATTCTTAGTTTATCATTCAATAGATTGTTAGACCATAGCAAATTGACTAGTTTTATTTTAGATAGGCTGCTCCTTGCTAGTGAAATGGTTAAGTGAGCCCAAAAAACTATCCAAAATGCCTTAATCATCAAAATTGACTTTGATAAAGATTATAATCATAATTTATCTCCTTTAAACTTATTATACTAAAATGGTTGGATACAGACCCATGATATGCAATCACATTAGGACATTATTCATTGATGCTAATGCTAGAATTTTGGTCAATGAATCCCTCTCCCCTCAATTTAAACTTTATAAAAATCCATTTGCAAAAGTTATCCCTATATTATTTTTATATTCTTTTCATTATTATTTTTCCTATATTTAAATAGACTAAAGACCTAAAGTAAATCTAAACAAAGCAGTAACAAATTTAATTAAAAAATCATAATATAATAAGCTAGAATTAAATATAAATTATTTCTATCTTGCATTTGGAAACATAACACAATACAATAAAATATTAAAATTTGATATGATAAATAATATAACTCATCATTGATTCTCATCTTATAAAAGTTACGAAACAAGTAAAATGTTATTTATCTAAATTCAATTTTGAAGATGTGCCTACAAATAGTTCATATTTAACATAAATTAGGTTTATAAGAATTAAGACCTATTCAAATATAATTCAACTATATGTTTTTTTTTTTAAATTGATATGCAATATCTCATTGGAAATCTTAATTTGAAAATTTTACATATTTTCTATTATGGAAAGACTAAAATTGTATGGCTAATTAGTGTTTGGATATATATAAGCCAATATGTCTATTATATCTACAACTAATGTGGCGAATATTAGAAAAGTAAAATATATTAAAATAAAAATTAGTCATTATTACAGGGATCTCTACTTTTATTTGTTTTTGCCTCTTGAAATTTTTGCTTAAGTTTGGTTTTTGTTGATATAAGAAAAATAAATAGCGAGAGTTTGAAAATATGGAGCTAGCCTGATTCTACCTTCATTCATCTGCCCCTTAGATAAACTGATTTATAGTCTCATCAAGCATGATTTGTCTCTCATATATGCCATTTATTGAATTTAACTAGTGATTAATTGTTTTGCTTGCAGCCAATCAAATTCTATTAATTTCTTTCTTATCCATTATAATTTAATTTTTAGACATTATATTTTAATCTTTTTAAAGTTAAATGCAATAATTTTAACTTTTAAATTCCAAAATTATTTTTCCTAATTTTATTGGCTCAAAACTTCTTTGAGGGATAAGGGCAATTTTGCCACTAATATCCCATACTCTTTACTTTTACTTTTAACTAACTATTCCATTTTAGATTTGCAACTAACTTAATCTAACCTAAATGCCAATAAATTAAAAACTATATTTTAAATATTAATTTTCATTTGCCTTTGATAAATTAAAATATATTTCTTGAAATCCATTTTTGTAATATAAAATCAATTTGATAAATTGAACAAAACTAATTTTCTTTAAAAAAAATAAAATATAAAAATAATTAATTTATAGATAGTTTTAATATAATTACTTTTAAAATAATTTGATTATTTTAAAAATTAAATTATATATTTTTTGCTAATACTAAATTAGATGCTAAATTAGTTTGATTTATTTTATTTAAAAAATAAATTTTCTAAATCTATTTACTTTGTTAATAAATGTCAAATTCCTTTATAAAATAAATTTTTAACTAAAATCTATGTCTAAATAAATCATTCAATTTTAAATTTTCTATATAACTAGAAACAAGTACTTTGTATTTTTAATTTTATTTCATACTTATGGGTGTGCACGTGCAATTGAGGTACAAATTTTCTAGATTTAAAATTGAGGCTCAAATTTTTTGGATTTGAAATAACTATTTTTTAAACCGTTTCTTGCATAACTGTTTTCTCATTTGAATATAATCAATCTATATAATTGCTTCATAGTTCATTGTGAATGCTTCTTCCTCTACAATTTGCAGGTGATTCAAGTACAAATTCATATTTATGTTCTGTGGGTAAAAGATGTTGGAATTATGAAGCCCAATCGATTCATCTATCTAACTGTTTTATTCTTTGATGTTTCATTTCTTTCTTTTGTCCTCTCATATTCTTGATTGTAACAAACTTCAAGATGCTCTTTTGGAGTTGGATAGTTGAAATGTAAAAAGGACAATAGTGCATTGAGTTGTTGATATTGTATTTTATCTAAATTAATAGAGTGCCCTTGCTTCTAAAAGTGGATGTAGTATGCATTTTCCATGAGTACATTTTGCAAATTTATTACCATTCTAAACATTTGTATTGGTTATATGCTCTTTTTCCCCTTTAGTGCTTTCGAAGTGTCTTAGTGTATTGTTCTATTTTGAATAATAGTCAAAATTGCAAAGCAAGGATATCATGGGTGCAATGTAATTTTACATATTTTAAAGGTATTGTCAAGTTCTCTTATGTCTTGCCTGCAAATTTTTGTTTGTATCTTATCAATAATCTTTTTAAATAGTGAAGTCAAATGAATATCAACAGTAACAAGTTCTCTTCTGTCTTGCCTCCAAAACTTGTTTAATTTTTGTTTGTATCTTATCAATAATCTTTTTAAATAGTGAAGTCAAATGAATATCAACAGTAACATTTAAAAGAATGAAGTGTATTTAATATTTTTATTAGTGAATAGCATACATTTACAATACAATTATGTCATATTCTTTCAGGCACTTTGTTAAATAGATTACATGTATTCTCCATGTTAATAATTGAAAGATCTTCTCATTATTTTTTATGAAATCCAAGTCTATTTGATAGATATTCTTATTGTCCTAAACAACATAAGTTGTAGATAAAACAGTCAATTCAAATCAAATATGTAGTGTACAATTATTTATGAGTAAAATAACAAAATCTACTATTGGCAGCACCCAATTTTTAGAACACAACAAAATTTTTTTAACAAGTATAACAACAATTTTAATTATTTGTGAATAAAATAAATATAATATAAATTAAAGTAAATTATATCAATATAATATATAGAACTATAATATATAATAATAAAATAGCATAAAATTTAATTTCTTAAAATAATTAATAATAATAATAAATTGATGGAGGAGCATCTAGTTCAAGGGTGTGTTTTGTGTTTGCAAAACATTCCATGATTTGTTGTGCCAACATAAAATTTGGAAGCTAGAAGTTATTTAATTGTCAATGTAAATGGTGTTTGAAATTATAAATTTTATATTTTGAAGAGAATTGGTGAGTCATGGGAGATTAGTTGTAAATTTTTTGTTTGTCAGTAAATAAATTATTATTAATAATGATATAAGATAATAATATGGTTTTATAGTATAATATAGCTAGTTTTTAAAATATTATATTTGATTATATATTATATTAATTTATTAAATTCATATGTAATATATTAATTTTAACATGGCATTATAATAATATATACTATATAATATGTAACATATATAATCTATTTTTCTTTTTAATTTATAAGAAATAAAATATTATATAAAAAAGATCAATGATTGCACTAATTTTTTTAAGATATTTTCCACAACAATGTTAATTTCATTATATTTATTTTTCTTAAAGTAAAATGTTTGATTTTTTACTTTTTTTAATTTTTAATTTTTTTCCCCTCATCTCATTATTCCAAAGAAAATCAATTAAGCAAGGTTAAGGAGGGTTTGTAGGTGAACTTCATTCAACTAATGAAAATGATACACCAGTTAAAATATTTGTTTGCTTTAATACATAAATTTGCATAATGTATTAGCAAATTTTCATATAGATAAAATTTATGATATACCTTAGTTAAGTTGATTTCCATATAATTGCAAGGGTGTGCAATAATAATGGGTGAGTGTTATAATTAATATTACATAAATATACTCTAATTGGAAAATATTAATAATTAAGAATTAGGTTTAGAATTAAGTTTATTATAATTATAATTATATAGATTAATTTACAATTATAATAAAATTATTTTTTAATTAAATTATGATTAGGGTTATAGTTCACCAAAATACAATTAAATATTTTAGTAATTTAGAATTAGAATTAGAATTATATAATTATTTAACTTTAGGATTAGAATATATAAATATGATTCTAATTTATTAATTATTATTTTAAAATTTAAAATAATTATAAAAATAACTATAGATGTTTTAATCAATTATATTATAACCATATCTTATTTAATAATTATAATTTTAAATATTTAATTAAATAATTAGTCTAAGAATTTTTATAATCAAATAATTAATTACAATATTAGTTTTATAAATTAATTAAATTATAATTCTAGAGCCCTAATTATTATTAATAATTATAATTCTAAAATCATTATAATTGTGATTAGGTTTAGAAATAGGGTTAACTAGTTTAATGGTTAGAATTATAGATATGATTAGAGTTAGGGTTAGGATTATTGTTAGAATTAGGATTAAAAATAGGGTTAAGGTAGAATTATAATTAGATTTCAAATTAATGTTAGAATAAGGGTAATAATTGGGTAATATTATGATATTATAGGTCAAATATTACCTATACTATAATAAATATATAGGTTAATCATATATATGATATATAAATATTATCTATATAGATAAAATATATAGGTTATGCTATTAATATAGGTTAATATATAACCTATAATTATAATATATATAGGTTAACCTATATATTATAAATATATTAATATAGATTTTTAATTATTATATATAAATATTAATATCATAATCTATATTAAACAATAATATATATATAATAATATAAGTTTATAAATATATATAATTTATTTAATCTATAATATATTTATTATTATTATTATTATTATTATTATTATTATTATTATATAGGTTATAACTTATAATATATGATATTATTATAAGTTATATAGTTAATCTATATATCGGTTATGATATTAATATATTTATAATATATAGGCTAATCATATATATTTATTAATATATGATTATAATATTAATATATAGGTATAACCTATATATTATTATAATATATTTACCACATTAATGTGTCATAATAATTATAACTATTCTCTATTATAATAATATATTATAGGTAAATATAATACCTGTAATATATATTTATGACTATAATAATTATATTACCACACATATATGATTATGTTTAAGTTATATATTAGATTTATTTACATTATTAATCATATTAAAATGTGATATTAGATATATAGATAATTTATAATATAATGGGATATATATATATATATATATGGTAATTTTTCTTCTTATTTACTAACTCCTCACCCAAGAAGGCTTAAAGGAAGCTATTTTTATGATGGCCAATAATAAAGCTCTTGGTTTAGAAAAATTCCCTTGTGAATTATACAAGTCCTTTTGGGATATTTTTTTTGGCAATGACCTTCATAAGTATTAAAATGGAAGAGAAGATAGGTCTTTGAGAAAACCTAAATCTTGATTTCAACAATAACAAATATAAAATAATAATATCTATAATATAAAATAATTGATCTTTGGGAGATTTCAATATATTCAATCTAGTTATTTTTTTTCTTATATTGCAATGACTTATAAATCCGTTATTTTTCATGAATGTAACTCCACAAAACTAACATTTTAGCTTTATTATTTATAAACTAATATTTTTTATAAATTAAAACTTGCGAAAAATATAATAGGTGTCCATTTTAAAAGCAGGTGTTCTAAAAACATAAAATCCCAACCAACTTTTTGATTTTGTTTTAGGCTTGGGAATGGCTTGGTAACTCAACCCTTAGCCTTGAACTACAACTAAAAGACTAATAAGGCAATGTCAAGAGAAATAACTAACTTTGGCAATATAGCTAACAAATTTTTTTTAATTAGTTTATGAAATTAAAACTCATTATAGATCATAATGTCTAGTTTTCACATATGTAATTTTTAATGACTAGATTATGTTTTCTATTTTTTAATTAATTTCTAAGGTCCATAAACTTGAAAGTGGGACTTTTTTAATAACTTTTAATTTGGTAACTTTTTAAAAAAAAATTACATGACATCAATCTACAAAAAATTCTCTACACAATGAAAAACATTAAAAAATTATTAGTGTAGGTCAAATTATGGTTGCCATACATGATGTTTTCAAAAACAACAATTAGACCAACAAAAATTAATAAAAAATATATTTAGAAAAAAATTATAAAAAATATCCTTTGTTACACATCTTTCCCCAAAAGAAATTAGAAAAATAATTTTATTCTTAGTTTATCATTCAATAGATTGTTAGACCATAGCAAATTGACTAGTTTTATTTTAGATAGGCTGCTCCTTGCTAGTGAAATGGTTAAGTGAGCCCAAAAAACTATCCAAAATGCCTTAATCATCAAAATTGACTTTGATAAAGATTATAATCATAATTTATCTCCTTTATACTTATTATACTAAAATGGTTGGATACAGACCCATGATATGCAATCACATTAGGACATTATTCATTGATGCTAATGCTAGAATTTTGGTCAATGAATCCCTCTCTCCTCAATTTAAACTTTATAAAAATCCATTTGCAAAAGTTATCTCTTGGCCACATTACTATATGTTTTAACTAAATTAATTTTCTTGGCTATCTTTTTTAGCATGCTCTATCCACTAATCTCATTCATGGGATTCCCCTTCTACGTAAATCCAAGGCCATCTACTCTCATTTTGTTGATGACAACATATTTTGTATTAAAAAATCAACCTCATAAATGACACACCTTAGATATTTTGGAATATTTTGCACCATGTCAAGTTGTAAATTGACATGAATAAAACTCAATTCTTAATCACCCAACCTACCCTCATCTCCCTTAGATTCTAATTGATTTTTTAATAAAGTTAAACATTGGTCCATCACTAGATATCTAATTGACTTGATTGGTAAATTGATGGAGAGATGGCTTAATTTTTTTTAGAGAATTAGGTGAGAAAAATGAATAAATAATCTTCGAATTGGATGATAGTAAAATTTGATGTTAGCTTTAAATAATTTTTAAAAGGGAAAGAATAAAGAAATGATATGCAAACTAGTTCAAAGGGAAATATAAAAAATAATAATAAATTTAATCAAGCCAATGAAACAATCATTGACCAAGTTAGAGCCATTCCAGCAGAAGAGTTAAATAGCAGCCCAATACTGAATATATAATACGTTATATTTGACTTTGGAATGTAATGGAGATTAAAAAATTAATATAAACACTATAAAAAATATGCATTTTAATTCACACTAATGTATAATATTCAATATTGAGGTTTGGACGGCTCATAGGCGATGGGGACTTAATTGACTAATTCGCGAATGTCCAGCAGATGGCTTAATCTCCACGTTGGCTGATAATAAAAATATATACTTACTTAAAATTATTGTAAGCAAGCGGAAGAAAAAGAAATAATCTCCAGGCTGGGTGACAGGGAAATAATAATAAATTTGTTTAAATCAATGACCAAGTTAGAGCTGTTGCAGCGGACTTTGATTTTTATGTTTATAAATTTAAAATCTTTAATCATATAATTTTGTGGTGAATTATTAATTATAATTTTAAAATTAAGATAAAAAAATATTATATTATTTAAAAAATAGTTGAGTTGATATCAAAAATATGGTGAATCAAACATAATGTTAATTTTAAATTATTTAAACAAATTCATAAAAATGATGTGTTCAATTTTTATAATACATTTATAAAAGTATTTATTAAATAATGAAATATTTCAATTAAACCTCTAACTTGTAATTGTAATTAAATGTAAAATAATTATACTATTATACTATTATTTCACTCATGACAAACTTATTCCTT
>VDFB02107331.1:0-22874 GCA_007258455.2 Sequoia sempervirens | reverse complement strand
AAACTTAGCTTAGGCTTGCTCAAATAGGATATGCCTTCAACATAAATTAAGAATAAATATGAGTCCATATTTAATATCACGTTGGGTGGTATGGGTGATTTGTGGATCAAGGGGGGTATAAGAGTGGATGATATAATGATGTTTAATCAAGGTAATTTAAAAAGTGAATGTACTATGCAGATGATGAAAAATAGCTTTAATATTATTAATGATGGCATCATTAATGATGATATTATAAGAAAGGCCTCTTTGAATACTAAGGCCAGCTTAATGTGTGAGATATCTGTCAACCATTAATGTCAATTTTTAATTTAAATTTAAAGTCGAGGTTGTTCATAACACCTTCCCTTGTGAGACGAACAACCTCAACTTTAATTTTTTTTTGGATTCTTCTCTGCTTAATTATTATTATCTGGTCGGTGTTATATTGGCTTTTTGTTGTTAAAGGCCTCATTTCTACTCTTTCTTTCAACAGTAATAGAGTTTTGTATCTTAATTTGAAGGCACCTTTTGAGTGTTTAGGAAGGGTTGTTAGGAGGAAGAAGGGTAGCAGTATCTTTCATTTCATGAATATGGTTGGTCCTAGGAAGGGACAATATTCAGTTAAATATGGTAGTCTGAAGCAGAATGTGGAACTCTAGGATCTTTTTGTTAAAGTGGGGTTGTCTTTCTTCTAGGCCATGCAGGGTTACAATGATACCCTAATCTCTAAATTCACCAATTCTTGGTGGGCTGGTAAAGTGACTATTGGTACATTAAGTTTTGTGATTACCTATAATGTCCCCAATATAGCCTTACGCTCTTCAGTGACTGATAGCCTATTTTCGGAGGCCTGTAGGCTAGTTAGAAGTGGAAATTAGGGTTTCCTATTTTATAGGAGGTTTTAGTTGAGCTTTTGATGGATTGCATGTAGGATTTTGGAATTGATATTTTTGGAGCTTTTTGGGGTTTTGGAGAGCTTCAAGATGTTGTAACATGCATTTCATGAAAATGACATGCGTTTCTATCTAGTACCTTGCATGCAAGAAAGGTTTCTGGGTTTTTTTTGGTTTTTAGAGATCTCCAAAGGGATGTAACATACATCTGATTCTATCAACCTTTCCTGATAATTACTATTTTTAGTAACTCACAAAAGCTACCCAGTTTGTGTCCAAATGGAGTTTGGAAACACTTACTATTTATAACACTTAGCTATTTTTGGTAGTGTCATCTTAGCAGCAACTCAGTCATTTCCAATCCATCATTCTATTTTTGGCAGTGAGGCAGTTCATTTTGGGCACTGGCTTCTTCATTCCTTTTGGAGCTAATTTTTAATAACTTAATCATTTTTTCAGTGTTGCCTTTTGGACCTCGTTCCTAGGTGATCAACTTCAAGTTTTTTAAAAGAGGGGACTTGTCTTGGATGCCTAAAGTGAATAATTAAATATTTTAAAGTTAAAATATTTGCTATAGTTCCTTATGGATGCCTAGGATGAGGAATAAAGTGTGTTGATTAATATTTGATATTCTCCAAAAAGGTTAGGTGTCCCCCTTGAGTAGTTGAAGTGTTTTGTATTCTTTTCCTGGAGGTTACACAAGTGATTCAATATCTAAGAAGAGTCTATTTATTGAGGCCTTGCTCCTTCATTTGCACCTTTTGGAAATTATGATAATGTTATGCTACTGAAATATTTTTTAAGCTTTGCTTCGATGAATGCATACCTCTTAACTTCTTCTTCCAGTCTTTGTTCTTAAAAGATGGTACCTATCTGGACTTACTAAAGATTGTGCTTCACTCATGAGTGAAAATAGAGCTTCAATTTTTTATTTATTTAAGCAAATTGATGTTGTATAATTTGTTCTATTTTTTTTTGTTGATGCTTGGTTGTAGCACATTTTATTCATAGCTTGAATTGGGAAAATTTATCTTGGTTTTGGGTATTGGCTCTATGGTTTTCCCTTGCTCCAGGGCACCCCTTTGCACAAAGTTCCATATTTTTTGAAGGTGTCTATGCCCCTCTTTAGAGATTGGGTTTCTCACTATGGCTGCATTGGGAAGCATGCACAAATAATTTAGATATATTTGGCTAGGTTTCTCCATTGGTACTTGATCACCCAACTCCTAGTTTTTTTTTGCATTCAGTTTCATCTTCATTAGAGGTATTTGGAGAGAGATATGAACATTTTGGTGAATTTAATACTACTGGTTTGATTTTCTATTACATTTTTGTTACTTATCAGATCTGTTATACTATTGAATGTGCTTAATTTCTAATCATTTTCATGTTATAATAGTTAGGGAATATTTCTTTAACAATTTGATGTATTGCCATGGGTAAACAAAGGACATTAGACATGTCCTCCAAGAAAGGTAAAAAATGAAGGTCATATCATGGAATGTGTGAGGGATGAACAGGTCCCATAAGCAACTTGCTTTAAAAAACTATGTTTTAGAACATAAGATAAATGTTTTACTGTTACAAGAAACCAAGATGAAAAAATCTAATTTTGATAATGTCGCTTAGTACTTATGGCCAGGGGCCACTTACTCCTATAGTGATGTCAAAGGGGCTTCATGGGGGACTTATTCTGCTTTGGAACCCCTCTATATTTAATGGCTCTGAAATATTCTACTATCAGAGTAGTGTTGGTGTTTCTTTTACCTACACAGGTGGCTCCTAGTCGCTTATCAATGTTTATGTGCCCAACCAGAGGAATGTTAGATATGCTTTGTGGTAGACTCTTTCTAAATGGATTAAAAAAAATAGTGGTTATCAGTGGCTAATGGTTGGGGATTTCAACTCCGCCTTATTTCCCTTAGAGAAAAGCGGTGGTCTGGCAGATTATTCTGATAGTATGGTAAATCTAGAAAACTTTATGAGTTCTACTAACCTGATTGACATAGACTTATTGGAACAAGCTTTTACCTAGACCAATAGATGTATGGGGGAGGACTTGATTCAAGTTAGATTAGATAGATTTCTTTGTTCTAGTAACTAGACTAGCCTACTTAGTGCCTCTCTTCATGCTCTTCCTAGGATGGTTTCTGATCACAATCCGCTACTACTAACCTCTTGCAACCAGTCTAATGTTGAACCTTTCCCTTTCTAGTTTGAAATAATGTGGAATTCCCACCCTGATTTCAAAAACAAAGTTGTTGAATGGTGGAATATTCTTGTTCGTTGTTCTCCCATGTTTAGAATCCTTTTTAAACTCAAACACATTAAATGTATGGTGAAAGGCTGGAACAAAAAAGGTTTTTGGGGATGTTTTCTAGGAGAAAGCAATTGTTGGGGATAAATTGAAATTGGTTCAAAATAAAATAGAGGAGGGAGATTTCAGTCTTCCTATTTGCAACTAGGAGAAGTAGAACCAAAGGGAGTGGTAACAAATTCTTAAGAAAGAGGAGATTTTCTAGAAGTAGAAATCCAGGGTCCAATTGTTGAAAGAAGGTCCAATTGTTGAAAGAAGGTGATAGGAACACTTCTTTCTTTCACATTTTTTCTATTAAACATAAGAAAAGGAATCAAATGACCAAGCTACACAATGCTAAGGGAGAGTTTGTCAATTCGCCCTCCCTAATTGTGTTAGTGGCTATTGATTACTTTCAGAAGGCTTATGCAACTCCTATTGAGGCTTCTAACCCAACTCTTGATAGGATGTTGATTGACCTGATTTTGACTATTATATCACAGATTGATAATCTTGGGATCCTCAGTGTTATCACTCCTAAGGAGGTAAAGTTGGCTACTTTCAACATGGGGGCCTTCAAAGCTCTAGGCCTTGATGGTTTCCCTCCAGCCTTTCAAACCTTCTGGGAGATTGTTGGTGAGGACCTTGTCCTAGCTACTTATGATTTCTTCAAATATGGTAAGATTCTTAAGCAACTGAATCACACTTTCATAGCTTTAATTTCCAAGGTTGTTGATCCTCAATCTACGGTTGACTTTCACCCCATCAGTCTGTGCAATACTTTTTATAAAATCCTCTCTAAAATTCTGGTGAACCACATCAAACCACTCCTTGATAAAATAATTAGCCCAACTGAAAAAGGGTGTGTGACTAGTTTTCATATCCTTGATGCTACCATAACTACACATGAATTACTCCACTCCATGGATAGATGCAACTATGATGGTATGGCCCTTAAATTAGACATTTCTAAGGCCTATGATAAGGTGATCTGGAATTTTGTCCCTAAAGTCCTAGCTAAGTTTGGGTTTAACCAATATATGATCAATATTATAATGGAATGTGTTAGTATAGTTAAGTACTCTATTCTAGTAAATGGGTCTCCCTTTGGGTTTTTTCTTGCTAGGAGAGGTATCAGACAGGGAGACCCCATTTCACCCTACTTGTTTATAATGGTGGTAGATGTCCTGAGCATGAATTTCTCTAATATATTGTTAGAAGGGTCCATAAAGGGAATTAAGGTTGCCTCTTCCTTAGAGATAACTATGATCCAACAATTTTTGGATGATACCTTTCTTTTTGGGAAAGCCTCTGTGATTGTTCAAGCTAGGAAATGGAAAAATTGTCTCAACAACTATGTTGTTTGTTCTGGGCAATGCATTAACTATAATAAGATCATGATTTACTTCTTTAACAACACTCCTAACCTACAAGCTTGGGTGACTGTTGTCCTAGGCTATTTGAGTGGTTCTCTTCCTTCAGTTTATCTTTGGTTACCCCTTACTGTCAAGGAAGCCACTTCTAAGTTTTGGAATTGTATACTGGAAAGGATCCAAAAAAAACTAGTTGGGTGGAAAGGATCCTTACTTATCCATGTTGGTAAATTACAACTCTTGTTTGTTGTTCTTCAAGGTATCCCTATTTATTTTCAATCTATTTTCAAGATGCCTAGATATATTGCTGAGAATTTTGAAAAAATTCAAAGAACTTTCCTTTGGTTGAGGTCCAAGGAGAAAAATAAATTCTCTCTGGTTAAATGTGACAAGGTTTTCCAAGCTAAAAGTTTTGGTGGGCTTGGGATTAGGAATGTTTCTAATACCAACAAAGATTTAATGACCAAAGTGGGCTAGGGCCATTTGAGGGATAGGAAGGATTGGTGTAAGATCATGAATGCTAAGTACCTTCAAAATAGACCTTTGATTGACTTCCTATTGGAGGCTCACCCTTCACGGTTCTTGGTTTCGAGGTGTATATGCAGTCTACACGATCTTTTGAGAAATGGGATCAAATGGAAGATTGGTAATGGTAATAAAATCAGATTCTGGGAGGACACCTCGCTACTTGAAACTCCCCTGGAAAACTCTGAATTCAAGAATCTTATGAGATTGGCTCAATGTTTCTTTGGTATTTATATTAGTGATTACCTCCTAAGGCCTGTGGGTGTTATAAAATGGAATGAATTAGGCCTTTGTTGTCCCTTTTCCCCTGATCTATGTCTCCTTTCCAAGAAATTGCAGGAATTGCTCTCCCTCACTAGGCTTCCTACAACTTGCAGGGGAGATGAATTCTTTTGGACTCACGATAAACAAGGTGATCTTTCAGTTAAATCAGCTTACAATATGCTAACAGACCAAGGTGTTGTCCTTGATCTATGGAAGTAGGTCTGGAATCGACACATGATCTTGAAAGTTAACTTCTTTTGGTGGACTTCCTGCCATAACAAGATTCTTACTCAGGAAAATATGAGGAAAAGGGGATTCCAGATCCCCAATAGATTTTTTATGTAAGTGCAATGAAGAATCAGTGGATCACCTACTATTACATTTCCCATTTGTTGTGGAGGTGTGGGAGCTGGCTTTAGGAAGATTGTGGATTCAATGGATTATGTGTAGGGATATCACATCCTTTATCTTGAGCTGGTCTGGAGCCTTTATCCACCCTTTCCCTAGTGAAATTTGGAACTAGGCCCCTCTTATTATATGTTGGTGTTTATGGAAAGATAGAAATAATAGGATCTTCAGGAACATTGAGATGAGTATGAAATAAGTGTTTGGTATTGGGTCTCGAATCATTGTGGAAAATATCTTGATTTTCAAAGGGAAAACCTCAGATAAAGGTCTGACTAAGGTGGAAATAAGCATGGCCAAAGCTTGGCACTAGAACCTAGATGCTAACTCTTATGAAAACTCCAGATCCTTGGCTCAGAGTGTCACTATTTGGAAACCTCCTGATAGGGGTTGGTATAAACTAAATTTTAATGGGGTTGCTAAGGGAAACCTGAGCAGAGCCAGTATAGGAGGTGTGATTAGGGATTGCAGAGGAAATTATGTGGTTGGTTACTCCAGGGGTATTGGTGTTCATTCTTCTATGATTGCAGAAGCTAGAGCATTGTTGAAGGGCTAATAGTTGGCTATGTCCATGGGGATTGAGAGCCTTCATACTGAAGGAGACTCTAAGTCTATTATTGATGTTGTTAACTTTGATAGATTGTTGGGGTTGAGTACTAAGGACATTCTTCTAGACATTAGGTTCTTCATGTCAAAGTTAAAATTAAAAGTTGGCATCCATATTTACCAGGAGGGAAACCAAGTGGTTGATGCCTTAACCAATTTTGGCACACATTGTAAATTATCCAAATGCTTGAATTCTTTAGGGAGCCTACCTCTTGACATTCAAGGTTTAATATTGAAGGAACAAAGCCCTTACTTGACCCATGATGATAACTAATCAAGCACCTTGCTGGATTTTCTGGGGGGTCCACATGCTTGTCTGTTGGGCTATGTGGACGACATGGATAACAAGTGGCATAATTCAAATTATGGGATGGAGCCTATTTTAAAAAAGGGAAATCATGAGATGTTGCAATAAGTACTTGATGATTAAAACTAAGTTGGATTGTACCTTACGTAATCTCCTTTTGGGGATCTTGTTAAGCTATCATATTTCTAAGCTTTTCGATTTTCATTTTGATATGAAAAATAATTATGAGATCAAGCTCCTTATTGGCCTAATATTATCTACTATTTTATCTCAATGTTTGAAAGCTAGAATCTTTTTGGTGTTACTAAATTTGGCCCACTCCTGAAAGCTAACCTTTTAGGTGCTTCTAATTTTGGCCTCATGACCATCTTTCCTAGGTTTATGTGCATCTTCTATGTGGAAGGAAAACCATCCTTTCCTTTCATGTCTTGCTTAGCCGATTGTGTGTGGAGATCCTCATTTATTATTTTTCTAAGATTTCTTTTTGGAAATTACTTACTCATGCATGTGACATGTCCTTTTCCTTGATTATTAAAGACTATCATTTCTGGCTTAAAATCCTTAATGTGCAGGTGATTTTTCACCTTTCTATTATTTCTAACCTCTTATTTTCTTAGGGTTCCTAGTTATCCTACGTGCATAGTGAAATTATGAGTGGTGATAGGGTGCGAATTGAGCCACATAACTGCAGAAAATTTCACAAAGATCTGCTTTCTTGGCACATTTGTGTCGAAGGTGGTCTAGCTCCTCTAATGGAGAGACTGGTGGGCCATGACCCTAGTCTGTCTGCTTAGTTTTTCAACTCATGGAAAGATCATCATGTGACTTTGGGAGGAATTTCCTTTACAGTGGATGAGGAAGTGATTACACAGACTACGGGGCTCCATTTTACTGGTATGAAGCATCCAAAGCACACTAAAACTCAGGACAATGAAAGTATGAATAAGTTTTTTATGGGGAATATGGCATCGATGCACAACCAATCAGGTTTTGACTATGAGGCTCTCCCTCAACCATGGAACCAAGTGTACCTTTCCTTGATGAAGTATGTGACTCTGGAAGGTAGATACAAAACCTATTACCTGTACCATTTCCCTCTTTTGAATCACCTTAGGCATAAAGTTTTGTTAATCTTTCCTTTTTCCCTACTTATGGACTTAGAAAGTTTAGTTGAAAAATGTGTTGAGGTTGTTGGTCTGAATCCTAATGACCCTCCTCCCCTGCCACTCCACCAAGGCCTCATTTTGAGGCTCTACCACTTCCTTCTTACTTTATGTCATCCAAAACCCATATCAGTTGTCCATATTGAAGAGATTGAGCCTCCCACTATCACCAATTTATCTCTGGTCAAATCTAAAGGCCCTATCAGGAAAAACCACCCAGTCCTTACTAACACACATAAACCCAAACCCACTACTAAAAAGCTTAAGGGGAATGAGGGAGTGGCCCAGACTAGTGTGGCAGCTAGTCTTTGTGAACTCAAATCAACCCCTGCCAGGACTACCAGCAAGCCCACCCTCAAAAAGAAAGGCAAGGAGGAAGGTAAGAGCTTGAAAGATCCTTTGAGCAAAGGAAAAAATGTGGTGAGAAAGGACTCAATGGGGGGTATAGTGGTTGCGAAGATGGTTGTTATTTATTGTGATTCCATCATTTGGTGCTATGGTAGGATGGCCAAGAACAGGAAAAAGTGCAGGTTAAAGATTTGGATATGGAAGAGGAGCAATTAGACAACAAAGATAACAGGGTTGAAGAGGAGTTTGAGGGTGAGGAGGAGGAGCATGCTAGAAGACCCTGTTCCATTCCTAACATGGGAAAAGTTTAGAAGGATTTTTTGACCTCTCAGTCTTTGGAACCACTGGATGTTGAGCATGCTAATACTGATAAGATTATGGTTGGAGGGGAGGATCTTTGTGTGCTAAAGGAAAGATTGGATAAATTGGACAAAAAATTATGGTTTGACTCGTTTCATGGTTAAGCTAATCCATTGTGTCACCAGTACCCTATCGGTGGTTATGAAGAATGAGATGGACATGAAAAAGGTTGAAGACCGTTAGGAATGGGTCAGAGATTATGTTTTTAATCTCCTATCAAAGAACTGGGAAGATGATATTTAGTCTCAGCTAGTTTGTTGTTTGTCTATCTACTGTTGGTCTGTGGTGTTTGTTTTTTGGCTTTGTGTTTTCTAATGTTTTTTGGTCTTGAACTCTATTGGCCCTTGTGGCTCTTTGTGAAGGGTACAACACCTTGTAAATGCTGCTTACCTAATAAAAAAAAATCTGATGTATTTGGAGAAAAAATTTTGGATTGTTGTGCAGTTGATTATCTTCTTGTAAAGTTGGTTTAGTGGTACTAATAGCTATTTATAATATGCACTTTATATTCTTGTTTGTACTCCTATTGAAGAAGTGGTTGAGTTTGATTTTACTTTCAGCACTTAATGTTATAATTCCCCCCATTGAATAAGTGGTCTAGTGTGGATTCATGGCTAGCTTGTCGCCTTATTAATTTTTAATATCTTCACTCTTGTTGCATAAATGGTTGAGTTTTTAATTTCCTTTCATTCAATGGTCAACTCGCCACCTATTTTTATTTGCAATTAAATTCTAGTTTGCTAATGATCCCTATAAATGTATGTTCCCACCTCACCCACATTGGAATCTTAGTGATCAAAAGGTGAAGGGTTACTATTCTTGTTGGTTTATATTTGGAGCTAATGCTAATTGTGGTGAAATTGTGTTGATATTTACAAAAAGAACTTAAGGGGATATTATATTACCCCTCAGCTAATTATTGAGGCTATGGGGTTGTCAAATGAGGGGATGAAGATTGTTAAGTTTAAGAGTAATGGTGAGTATTAGAGATTTGTTGATAATTTTTTGAAGAAGGGGATAAGCTTAGAAGGTTCTAGAATGGGTATGCAAGACTCAACCATCCTTCACCTTATGTTGTGGTAAGTCTTCATGTCATGCACTACTTTACTCTGAAGGGTTGTTATATGACTATTCATGCATACCATTTCCTCATCCTCAATCAATTAGGCATAATGAGAAAATTAATGTTCTTTTTTACCTTTTCTCATCGTTGCAACAAATTATTGAGAAGGTGTTGCCCCTCCTCTACATCAAGGCCTAATTATGGCCTTGTATAAATATATGTTTTCTATCAACCCACATGGTAATCCTCCTACTTTTGGCCATGAGAACCCTCCTACGAATGTTATCCCTGCTAATATGCCTTGTGGCCAACTTAATCCTCAAAATTTTGTTGTTATAATTGATCCTATTGAAAGAAAACCTCCCTCCCCTGATAAGGATCAAGCTTTGAGAGGTCAAAAATTTGTTTCTAAAAGTAAGATCCCTAATTATAAGTCTGCTAAGGCTATAATGGAAGCAGATTTGATAAAAAAACTACCTCCAAAAAAAGGAAACACTCTCTATTAATGCTGGAACCGCCTAAAAGAAAAAAAATGATGCATAAAAACCCTAAAATAGAAAATGTAATTAATATCACTAAGGATCATCAAGGTGAATAGAAAGATAGTTAGAAGGATTTGAATGATGGGGGGTTATGTGCCTCCAATATGGGAGGATGTAGGTCTTCCTGTCTAGCTAAGGTTGCTTCTATGGAGAAGGTGAATAATGATAAGGGGAAGAATATTTTCCTTAAGAGGGAGGATGTACTCTTCTCTTTGAATGATGAGTTTGATATGGTGAATGATGTTGATAGCAAAGGGACTGGTAGTGAACATAATAGTGAACAAGAGGGTGATGAGGAGGATATGGAGGTTCAAGAAAATATGATGGAAGAGGAGGAGGATGTTGATGGTGATGAGGATACTGGGGGAGTTGCTATGGTGGTTCAAGAAGAGGTTGATAAGGACTTCTCTATTACCCTGGTGGATGTTATTAAAAATGATACTTATGCTAACTTGAAAAATCAAATTAATATTCTACAAGCTAGGTTGGAGGAGATGGAAAGTGTTATCTGCACTCTTATGAAGGTAATTGATGACATCATGAAACATGCTATTATGGGTATTTTTTCTGGGAAAACTAAGATTATAAAACAACATAAGAGACAAGGAAAGGTGATGGTCAATAAAGATTCCACTAAGAGGACTGATGTTGTGGAAACTTATTGGAAGGAGTTTATCTTTGAGCTTAGGGATATTTGGGAGGTGATTGTTACTCCTAAAAAATGATGTTGTCTAGTTGTGTGTTTTTTGGGTATTTTGTTTATCGAGCTACTGTGCCTAATGGGTTTTATGTGACTTATAATTATGTTTTAAGGACTATATAAGTTACTCTTGTTGTCTTGTGGCCTTTTGATAGTTATGTTTTGGACTATTTCTTTGTATGATGATAACTGGCTTGTGTGCCTTTATGGTAAATATTTTCCTAGCCTACATTCCTATACTTGATATGATCCTTTATTATTAGCTAGCTTTGGTTATAGTATAGGTTCTCTTTTATTTGGTTGGTGGCTATTTTTTCCAACTTGTTTCTCTAGGTCATTTTTCTCTACTATTAGCTTTCATATGGGATAGAGGTCCTTCCTTGCTTATCTAATAAAACAAATATATTTATTTTAACAATCAAACTCAACTGAACAACTATATTAGTAGTGACTAATTTGTATTTTTTTTGTTCACTCTCACTAAGCAATATAAAGGAGATACAAAATTATAAATTAATATTATCCTAAATTGAAAAGAAATTACTTTCCCTTTAGAAATATTTAGGTAATGTTCCCTTGGTCAAATCTAATTTTACAAATATCTCACCATAGGAATGTTTGATCCATGATCAATAATAAAACCATAGTATAAAGACACTAGCATAATTAGAGAGAAAAATTCTTAAAACTTACAAAATATCTATGAATGTAATCCTTCATCTAGGTAAACAAAATTATTTCACAAATAAAATAAACAACAATAACAAGCTCAATATAGGTACTATCCATGATGATGCTCTTATCAAGATTAAAGTATTAAGTCTATTTAACTCTATGTTGATATTTATAACTTATAATAAATATTAATATTTTTCATTGTAATGGCAAAAAGTGTAATATTTTTATTTTGTGTGCAGTTGTTTTGAGTTATTAGCTTTAAAATAATACATAATTTTGATTCAATTCACATTTTTTAATTTAAATTCTTATTTAATCATTAGAAGAAAAAATCAATGCATGTTTAAACATTTTATAGTTCTTAGATTTTTAGATTTATTCCCAAATCAAAGTTATATGTTTGGAAATGATCTAACTTAATTTTTCAATACAAATTTCACTCCTAAAATTTTAAATTCAAATATTAAAATGGGTCTAAACTAACCCCTTTTCAATTAGTTATTATGATCCAATTGCTAAAATTGGAGAGCATAAGTTGATTTTTCTATATAAAATTCATAGATCCAAAGATATTTAAATAAGTCTCATGTTTGAATAGACACATGCTTCTTGCATGAGACACAAATTTACATAATAGTTATGTTGGGTGTGATTAAAATATAGTTTATATTTAAAAAAAGAACAATCCTTCATTTTGACAGTATAGTTATAGTTTATATCTATGAATGAAATCCTTCATCTAGGTAAACAAAATTATTTCACAGACAAAATAAACAACAATAACAAGCTTAAGATAGGTATTATCCACTATGTGGCTCTTGTTGAGAGTATAGTATTAAGTGTATTTAACTTTGTTGATATTTATAACTTAAAATAAATATTAATGTTTTTTATTGTAATGGTGAAAATTGTAATATTTTTATTTTTTGTATGGATGCTTTGAGTTATTAGCTTCAAAATAATACATAGTTTTAATTCAATTCACATCTTTTTAATTCAAATTCTTATTTAATCATTAGAAGAAGAAAATCAATGCATGCTTAAACATTTTATAGTTCTTAGATTCTTAGTTTTTATTCCCAAATCAAAGTCATATGTTTGGAAATGATCTAACTTAATTTTGCAATACAAAATTGAATCCAAAGTTTCAAATTCAGATATTAAAATGGGCCTAAACTAACCCCTTTTCAATTAGTTATTATGATCCAACTCCCATAGAAAGACTTTCAAATTTTTTAAATAATCCCTACCACATTCTATATAGGTATGATCCATCACTCATCATCAACCCTTCTCCTACCTAGGATATCATGTTCTGATTTTTAAGTAATGGTTCTAGAGGAGAGGAGGTACAATTTCAAAGAAAAACATAATAAATCATGTTTTTTATTAATTTTGAGCATATAATTTCATACATTAAAATATTACAAATGAGTAGATTTATTACACTCAAGCATAAAATTTAAGATCTTACTGATAAAAAAGGTGATATAATTAAGGACATTAGTGGTTATACAATAACTCCTTGTATGCCTTATCATCATATCTAGAAGATTCTCTCAAGGTAAAGGCAATGCATTCAAATCTACCATATCATGTACCACATTATAAGTAGTTTTTTTGTATTCCTATTTTAAGTTTTAATTTGATATTACTTATAAAAAAATATAACTATAATTTTTCATATGGTGCATTCATTACAAAGAGAACACTCTAAATCATCATCCATACCTATTTCCTTTTATTTTATTATTATTTACTTTATGTTGACATTTTATTTACTTTGAAATACAAATCATTCATAGTAGATTGCATCCAAGTCAATTTGTGGTCAAAAGATAATGGTGGAAAGTTCATACATTGTAAATTTCCCCTCTAATTTAGATTTGATTTGACCTATTTGTACCATATAGAATGGATAGCATATAAGTGGTATATTTTTTCCTAAAAATTGATCTAGTTTACTATATCCTTAACTAAAATTGACTCAACATATTCTAAGGATCTAGATCATTAATATGTAGATTCTCCATTCCCTTACCTAGATCAAATCTATAGTTCCAAATTTTAACCTACTTCAAATCCATCTATTTGTATATTTGAACCCCAAACATTCAAATTCAAATTTAATCTCAAAGTGGAGTTGACCCCTTTCCAACTAACTTTCATTTTCTAACTTGAGAGAAGAAAGGTTAAAATTACATGCAAGGGTGTTATATAAGAGCATATACCTTAAATTCATTTTAGAAATAATAGAGAATGAATAAATCATCTAGTGACATAATGATCTAGAACTACATCATCATTATGCTATTATATACATCAATAATGCCACATTGGGAATCTTGCATGGATTCTTGTATTCATACTTGTTCAAAATATTAAATAAATTCAAAAGTTTTGACAAAGGAAAAACTCATAGCATGAAAAATTCAAGGTATATTTAGATATCATTAGGCTTAGGTAATAGAGGAAATAAAACCTTTTCAAGTCACAAATGCATAGATTGAATCTATAGTAAAATATTAATGTGCAAGAATCAATTTCATAGCTATAAAGCTTAATCAGAGTAGAGAATGAGTCATCTTATAGCCTATTAGAGCATAAAAATCTCAAATATGATGGAATAGAATAAAATTAGAGCACACAAATATAATCTACAATAGAATTCTCTATTGTGACATCCAAAACTAGGCACTTAATACCTTCTTTGTCAAATTTGAATATAATAGCTATGTATTATTAATGACTTAGATATCTTGTCTAGTGTTATTTTATTTTTAGTGGTTTTTAATTTATTTACCCTACATTATTCAAGAGAGTGTATTTAAGTTCTTTCCAAATGTCAATTAATAGTTGTCATATATTTGATCTCCACATATGATATGTTAATCTTATTGTGTTTAAGACTTTTATGGTACAAAATGTTGATTTTCAATAATCTTTATATTTTTTCCATATCATCTAGACTTCATGATGTTACCACATGATGCATAGATTTAGATTCCTTGACATTAATTTGGAAGAATCCTCTCTATTATGATGAGGTTTGAAAGGTGATCATACATAACCATTAATCTCCTCATCTTGTACCACCTTAAATTATCAATGAGATCTTACATTTTGTGCTTGATTATCATAGATCTACCTAAAGTATGTCCTTGCATGTAATAATAGGTGAAAATTTAATAAAAAACGTGATTCATTGACTTACAGGAAGATAGGTGCACATGCAGGAGAGGTAACATGAGATGTTGAAAGAATAAGCTGACTAGATAAAACAATATCACATAAATCTATATGTCTAGATATATCAAAAGGATATAGGCTGGAATCATAAAACATGAAAAGATTAAAAAAAAAAAAAAAAAAATTGACTAAGAAAAATGTATGTTGAAAGTTCAAAATTGTCTCACACTTATAAAGAAAATGACCAACACAATTATCGATATATTCTAAATACATTCTCTTTAAACAAAAAAAAAAAAAAAAAACCTATCCCACATTTATATATTCTAAATGCATTCTAATGCCAACTTAAAAGACTTTGTATATTTGTAATGTTTGTATACCTCCCAAAACAATAGCATGTTACTAAAGGCAAGTAGTAATAAAATATATTACAAGGACAATGAAGTAAAGTTCAGTGCCAATGAATGAGCTCCATGATTGTAGTTGCCTCACCCAATGGCCTAAATATGAATGACGATGGGCAAGCTCCATTAAGCTTCTTTGTATTATACCGTAACCTGGTATAAAGCCAAAGCAAGAGAAATTAAACTTGATTAGCAGAGAAATTATGTGGAGGACGACGTTGAGGAAATAATTTCAATATTGTAAGACCCATCGAGGTTGCAATGAATCCAAAAACTCTCCAACGTATATCTCTCGTAAAATTGGGCCGCAAGCCTTGCAGCCTTGATGTGCAGCCGGGCACTCATTACAGACTTGGCTGCTTCTCTGCATGTCCATATGCAGGACGCCAGGCACTCCCTTCTCTCGTTCAGCGTCCCATACCAGTACTGCATTCAAATAAATATCATGGAATATTATATAAATCTTAAAGCAAATTATTTCTGGATTTTATTCTGTAGTATTTGTTTTGAATCAACGTTTCAGATCATATTTCATGATCCATCATCAGAAGTGTGATCCAAAACGTTGGTTCAAAACATAACTACACAATGAAACCTATCAGAAATGTGATCCCAAATGTTGATTCAAATAATATATTACACAGTGAAATCCGAGATTCAAAACATATACTACACAGTGAAACCCATCAGAAATGTGGTCCAAAACTTTGATTCAAAACATATATTACACTGTGAAATTCATCAAAAGTGTGATCTGAAATTTTGATTCAAAACACTACTACACAGTTAAATCCATGAGAGAGGGTGATAAGAAACGTTTTCAAAACAAATACTACATAGTGAACTCCAGAAATAATTTGCAAAAAATAATGATGTCTTTAATTATATAAATCTGTTTTATCTAAAAAGCTGGCTATTAAAAGAATTGATACCCGGATTAATTTTCCAGATGTGAGGGCCTCTTGATAGGCTGCAGCATCTGCTGCATAGAGCAGAGTATCATCATCTACAGAATCTGATTTCCTGACCGATCTGAATGCTACACCATAGAGCTTCATATATCGTTTTGTGAATGGAGGACATGTGAAGAGAGAGTCCCACGTGAAGCAAGATTGAATGGGAGTGGTGAGAGGTTGGGTGTGAGCCATGGAAGTTGCTTCAAGCTTTTCAAACATCTCCTTCACTAACAGTGCTTCCTTATGTTCACACTCCTCTTTGATTGCCATCCTTGAGATGCCCTTCTCTCCAATAACAAATGGATGGAGGAATAAATAGTGTCTCTTGCGGAGATTGAGGTGAAGTTTTTGAGAATTCCTGTAATTGAGCATCCCCCTAATATTGGTGGGCAATGCATCTGGTATGTCCTGATTGACCAGATAGATTGGGCAACAATTATAGAGGAACGGCCAATAATAGAATAGCTATGCATGAGGACAATGTTTAGCATCGTGTTCAAACTAAATGTGTATTCTCTTATCTTTATTATTGTTGTTTATTTGTTAGTCCGGTATCCGCTAAGCAAATTTATGGGCGGGGCATTCTGTATTTGGATATGCACAGTTGTGCATTTCGAGGAGAGACCTGGTTTGATGATGTGAGCGATATCGGTGCGATCAATTGTGTCTTCCGAGAAGCCTTAACGAAAGTATCGCTTTAATGTACAAAAGAAACGATTTTGATTGGTATTTGAGGGGCTGATTCGGACTCTTTTAACTGTGTTCAAGATTTTTTCATTAAGATTTTTTTGTTTTGGTGAGCTTTCATAATTATATATATTGCAGCATAAATTTGTTGAGAAATAAAAAATAAAAAAAATAATCAAATCACATTCAACAAACATTTACAAAATTAAAAGTCCAGTATTCTTATTGTTAGTTGCTACTAAAAACTAAATTTGTCTTTATGAATATAAAGATATATAATATCTTTTACATAACAACCATCATCCAAATTATAAAAAACTAATTTTTTTCTCTTTTAAAAAAAATAGATTTTCTTAAGCTAGGATTTTTGCTTTATATTGTTGTCACAATCCAACAAATATGTGTAACCCTAGTTTATAAGACATCACATTTCCATAATTCATGGTATTTAACATTGTAATTTTTTAATTCAATTATATAAAATTTATTTTGCATCAATGTTTGAGATCACGCCTTCTGATCCATCATTAGGATAATAGAGAGCTAATGAAGAAAATGGCTGGTTGTAGACCAAAACAAATTAAAAAAGAGAAGGGAAAGGAGGGGAGAAAGTTGACTATGGTTTGAGTCGCAAGACATTATTTTTAGAAAATAAAATTAAAATGCTAAAAATCACAAAGAAAGGTTTAAAGGAAGAAACAAAAAGAATCTATATGCAAATATTGATGTATTATAAGACTAGATAGATTTTTAAAAGGTCATAGAATGATTAAAGAAATTATATATAAATATATAAACATATTTGAAATAGACATAAAAAAAATATTTATAATTATAATAATTTGATATTCTAAAAAAATAAATTTTAAGAAAATAAATTTTCATAAAAGAAAAAATTTTAAAATGGCATATTTTATAAATATAAACAAACAAGATGTAAACCTACCAAGTTATATGTATATTTTATATGAAACATAAACAAACAAATATATATACACACGCACACTATATTTGTGAACAAATCTACTATATAAAGGTCTTGATCTATCAACTCTAAATCTCCAATGTCTTTAGGTAATAATAAAAAAGTAGCAAAAAAATTAGAATCTCCTTCATCCATACCTACCAGAGGTCATCCTCACCTTTTATTATTACACAGAGAGACGTATTACAATGGCATCCATCAAAAAACAAAATTCAATGTAAGGAAAAACTCTTTAGTATGAATTTGACGTTCAAATGACATGCAACTAGCATAACTACATTCATTGTATGTAGATGTTTCTTCAAGCAGATTTAAAGTAGATTTAAAAACGGTTTTAAATTGATTTGATATCTTATTCACTCTAAAATATTTATTTTTTATATCATAATCAATTTTATAATGATTTCATTTTTATTATTATTAATACTAAAATTTAATATTAATAATTATAATTAATTTAATTATAGTAATTATTATAATAAATTAGTATTTATATAATATTATTATTTATATAAAATACGTTGAGAGTTATCCTTCTTGAGGAACTTATTTTCATCATTTTTTCTCATTGCAATAGTATTTCATCATTCATATAATTATAAAGATTTTTTTTATTTTATAATATATATTTATACATTATTTATGCGGAGAGGTGTATTGCAATGGCATCCACCAAAAAGCAATGTGTAAGGAAAAAATCTTCAGCTAGAAATTGATGTTCAAATGACATGCAAATCCATATCCACTAATAAATCTTATCTTCTTATCTTTTGAAAAAAAACATAGTAATTATTGTTAAGAGAAATAAAAAACTTTCCTATGTAAATGATTTTATAGTTTTTTTAAATGCAATTTTAAGTATCATTTTAGAAAATGAAATAATTTACATGCAAAAAGAGGGAAAAATAAAATAGATTTTTTTTTTATATCTAAATTTAAAATGAATATGAAATTTTATTTAATTTATTTGCATAGATAATCACTACAAGAAAAAAATAAAATAGAAAGATTGTTTTTATATCTAAATTTAAAATGAATATGAAAATTTCTCTTGCAAACATATTAAGAGATTTAAATCAAAAACTTCCCTATGTAAATTATTTTATGATTTTTATAAATGCATTTTTAAGGCGAGAGGCAGTCAAACATTAGAAATGGAATTTCTAAGCTTTAGATTTAGTTTTTTTCTTATCTTTTGCTTTAAAACCAATTTGATGCTTCACCATCTTTCCATTATTTAGCTTTCTTTATTCATGCAACCTATTCAGATGAGTTTTCTTTTATTGTTGTTATCTTTATATAAGAGATTGTTGTAACAGATTTTGATATTCAAATGACTAATATTGTAGTTGAACAATTATAATCTACTTGTGTTTCTAACATGGTCGACAATAACTATGAAGATGAACTACAATTACAATTTGGTGAATGGAAAATCTCTAGGAAAGTAGATGACCTAATGAAATCCAGACCTAGACATGGGCTAAATCACTTGCAAACGAGTGGGCTACTGTGGGTGATTGAAATTCTGCCCTTGCCCAACACTAAGGATTATTTCTTATTGCAAGGTGCATCCTCATTATTCAAATGATTAAGACAATGGTAAGAAATTTTGTTTAGGGAGGAGGTCTGACATAACTAAATTCTCTAAAATTTTCAAATTTTTCCTATTAAGGGTTTACGAAGTAAAGGTTTGTTTTGCATCCTTAGGATTTTTCTTTTAATTATTGAGTTGTATTTGGTGCATTTGCAGTTAGTTCCATAAATATAAGCAACTTATTAAATTGGAAGTTCCTAGCTAAGATTTGTGTCAATGATCCAAATGTTCAAAGTAGTCCAAGAAATTGTCCAAATGCATCTGCAATCAGAAGTACTATACAAAAGCTCTTGAAGACATCACTACCCTTTTCTATGATGAGGAGCAGAATGAAGTACCCACAAAGCGTGCAAAGGAATCCATGCTTGATTGCTTAAGGATCTATGGTTGTAAGTTGATAGTAGCAATGCCAGTTGTTTGATGTAATCCAAATTATGCTCCATGCTTCCATTTATTATATATCGAAGTCCTTGAACATCAAGCATAGATTACATAGAATAGGGCATATAGATTGTGGAAGTTCAATTTTTTTAAACCTCATAATGATGGTGAATGTCTATTGTAGATGAATGTGTCCTTGTAAATCTGTATTTTAAAGTACAACTCATAGTTTCTATTGTCTAATTGTTCTTAAGGTAATTTTACCCATGTTTAATTTTTTTTTCCCTCATGTGATTCTCAATTTATGTTGGCTTATGTATTTTTCTTTGCCCACAAAAAGTATTTTTAGAGTTTCAATTTGAGTGTAACCTCATGGTTTTTGTGGAGGTCGTGTGCCTTTCAACTTGGCATAAATGGTGTATTTGATGGATTCTAATTGGGGAATGCTTTTTTACTATATTAATTTTTTTGATCTTTACGAAGTTAAAGCCAAATCAAGCACATCCATTCAGATGGTTGTATAATAGATAATTTTTTGTTTTATACTCTATTTATAAAATTTTATATTTTAAATATTTTCAATAAAAATTTATTAAGATTAAATTATAATGACAATATTTAATAATAAGCAAATAAAATCTTTTTTTCATGTAATTAAGTGTTCGAGTGAATACTTTATATAATATTATTTTAATTTTAAATATAAAGCCAAATCAAGCACATCCATTCAGATGGTTGTATGATAGATAATTTTTTTTTTTTTAGTTTGTTTTTATATTTTTTTATTTTAAATCTTTTCAATAACAATTTGTAAAGATTTTATAATGACAATATTTAATAATAAGCAAATAAAGTCCTTTTTTCATGTAATTAAGTGTTCAAGTGAATACTTTATATAATAATATTTTAATTTTAAATATAAATTTTAGCTTTGAGAAGGATAATTCTCAACATATTTTATATATATTAATATTTAATATGTGTATACTAGTTGTATAACAGTGTCATACATGGAATTCGTTCTTATATATATATATATATGTTCATAATTTCTAAAACATTTATAAACCGTTTGTATACATATGCATACATATATATATAGATATTCATTTTTTTATAAAAAATGTTTGTTCATATATTTGTTAGGTTTACATATTCTCATGCTCATTGAATTTGTCTATTTCTTAATTTAAAATGTTAAAATTTTGAGTGTTATTATTAGGATATATACATCTTCCTATATATACCTTGTCTTCAATTAATCATTTTTCCCCTCTTATTTTTTTAAACTTAACTTTGATGATTCATAAAATATGATCTAAAATTTTGATATAAAAATAATAATAATTGCATAGTCAAATCCAAAAACTACAAATGTTACATATTATATTATAAATAATGATATACACATTATTCATCAACATATATATGGATTGTAAGAATAATACCTTTATGTTAGAATGGATTTAATTATTTATATAAGTTTACTGGATTTTGGTTTTATTTTATCAAAGATGATAGGGTTGAAATATATGATGTTTTATGACAATTTAAATATATAGTTTTTTAATCAAATTTAATTTAATTATATTTCATGAATAGTGGTTCATAACAAATTAAAATCAATTTTTTAAATCAATAACTATATAGTAAATTATGTTTGTTAAATATAATTTGTGAATTTAAGATACACAATTTTTTTTCAAAAAATGATAGCTGTAAACTTGTATTCTTTCTAAATTGTAAATAACTATTATTACGAGAAAAAACAACCATTCTATCATAAATATTTATGGTTTATTAAAATTAATTTTTGTAAAATATATAGTTTTCAAAATTTATTACCTTTACACATTTTATGGCCTTTTTTTAATTTAGATTGTAAAATTCAACTAAAATTTAGAAAAAGAACATGTTATAAACCATCAATTTCTAGGTTTGATAGTATCACATGATTTTTTATTTTTTATGTGACTTATTTTTAAAAAATTGTTTCATTTAACTATTATTAATTAAAATTGTTATTTTTTATTAACATGGTAATTGACACATAAATTATAAGGAAAAAGATCATTAGAACAATCCTCCTCATTATTTTTTTAAACATAACTTTGATGGAGCTTCTAAAAGGGATCTAGGATTTATTAAGGAAAGGGTTATGATTCATGATGATAAAGTGTTTGTGAAACTTAGTACTTTCTTCTTGAAAAATAATACTAATAATTCAAATCTAAATGGTTGTTAATCATTGAAGGGATCTCCTTGGCTAAGGAGGTAAAATATACAAAATCTATTAAAGGAAATTCATTACTGGTGATTCAAGGGTTTTCTAAAATGGTGTATCTATGTAGAAAAGTTAAAAAAATAGTTGATGAAAAGAAAATAATTCTTAAATGAGTATGTATTTTTTTATATGTATATGCATTCTTATTAGCTTTTTTTTATCATGTCGCTTCCACAAAAAGTGGACTCAACTTCGTGCACTTAACAATCAAGATGACTAGATGATTAGATAACAGTTACAAGTCTTTCCTTAAGAATAGTTTGAATGAGAATAGATTATTTGTGTATAAGAAAGAGACTAAAAAAATCCTAATTTATGCATGTACTTGAGAATGTGTGAGTATTTATGTCTCTGTTAGTTGGAATTAAGAAAAGGATCAAAATTAATAAATTGAGAAAAGTGATTATAACTAGATCCTAGACTCATCATAAATGATTCATAATATGTTTTCATTATTTTTCTGTATTTCTTATAGAACATAATAGGAGAATTAAGGAATGAAATCTAAATTTAGGTGAGAGAAGCTTGATGTGATTGCCTCTATCATACACTAATTATCCATTAATTTTTATATAATTAACAAGAGCTAATAAAATAAAGGTCACTATTTTAACCCAAAATAACTTAGAAACTACTTTAGAATTGATAATATCTTCAAAAAAAATAGATTGAATTTGTGTCGCCAAAAAGTGTATACTTTGCTCGATATGGGAATAATTGATGATAAATTGGACTTAATGAGGCTTTTATTTAGTGTTGTGATGTGATTTACACATCCATATTAGGTCTTGGGCCCTTTCAAATAGAATAAAATGCATTTATTGATGTCTTGCAAGAGTTTTGTAACATGTCTTCACACTTTTCTAGGACCATAATGTTATAA
>VDFB02107330.1:0-68016 GCA_007258455.2 Sequoia sempervirens | reverse complement strand
TATCAAGCACTTTTGTAAATTCTTATGAATATATATAGGCATATTGCCTTTTGCCAAAAAACAATTATAGGATATATACAATATATTTTTATTTTTAATATTTATATATTAATATATATGTATTAAATTAAAAAATAACTTGTAATAAATAATCATTTTAATATATAACAATGTTATATTAATAATAAGAGAAGAAACATTTCCAACATGTAATATATCTAACTTTTAATTATTTTTAATATATATTATATTTATTTTATTTATAAAATTTATTTAATATATAATAACTAGTACTATAATATTTATTAAGTATATGATTTAGAATCTATTATTAGGGTAAGGGTTACAGTTAGGGTTAGGTCATGCAAAGAACTAATTAACAATACTAAAACACTATAATTAACAAAATTTACATTTATTTTTATTCACAATAATAAAACTTACATTTAATGTTTTTCAAATCTAGAAAACAATAATTACAATGTTATAAAGGCAAGTACTAGCCACTACATGGCACTTATTTTTTTATTATTGGAATTAACAATGAGGAAGTTGATAATTTGAATGGAGAATATATGAGAAGATAATTATGGATTTTATTTATTTATTTAAAATGGATATTAATTCATCTTAATTAAATAATAAATAATCATTTAATAATCGATCAATTCATGATAATGAATACTAATGATAATTAATAAGAGGACTTTTAGACCTTCAGTTGTTTTCAAGGGGTCTTCCAGTGGGTGGGTTGTTTCTGTTATGAATCAAGATCTAACAAAAGGAAGTATCAAGGGTGGATCTATTTTTAATTTGGAGTTTGCTTCTTCAGATAATCTAGTCTATGTATCAACTTCAAAGGAGTCTCCCTTTATGCATAAATATTTTATTATTACATTATTTGAAGGATTGGAAAGCTTACTGTCAATTAATTCATTTTTCAATTCTCTATGCCTCCTTGTTCCTTTGATTAAGTGTGTAAGTATTCAGAAAATCAATAACTATGCTACAATGCTAACTGTCAATCTTGTTAATCATTCGGTATCAGCACAATTTTTGGAGACTTTTAGTGAAAGGGATTGTGCTCTACTTCTATCCGATCAAAGGGTAGAGGTAGAATCTCACTGTGAAATGGAATGTAATACCCTTTTGCTTGATAAAAGTATAGGTGAGACTTCTTCTCTCTGTCCTTCATCTTTTTCCTCTAATAAAGATCTTGAGACATTTGTACATTAAGCACTTTCTTCTATTGGGCAATTGCTTATTGAAGAGATTGCAATGGAAGTGTTAGGTGAAGAAGGAGAGATTGATCATTTCGATACTTCTTCCATAGTTCAAACTCCGTTGATGCCTCTCAGTAGAAAAAAGTCACCTACTAAAAGAGGTAGGAAGTCATTAGCAATGAAGCTTCAAGAGGAAATTGATGCAGGTATTCAATCTACTTTAGATGGTCACAAGTTTGGTGATAGTGAAAAGAAAAAAAGACCAAGGAGAGCTTGTTGCTCTCCTAGGATATTATGAAACTAATATCTTGGAATGTTAGAGGTATTAATTCCTTTGAAAAAAGGGCCCAAATTAAGCAATAGTTAGATACATGTGGGGTAGATGTAGTGGTTCTACAAGAAACCAAAGTGTCAGGAGAAGCATTTGAAAAGTTTAGTAAAAAATGGTCTAAGTGGAAATATTTTCAATCACCTTCACAAGGAGCATCAGGGGGTCTTATCACTTTGTGGAATGATAAAATAGTAAGTATATCTCAAGTTACTTGTGAGAGTAATTGGCAGCTAATGCAAATTACTCATTTTTACTTAACATTTTGGTTGCTAAATGTTTATGGTCCGACCAATTTAGTGGGAAAAAATCTTTGGGATACATTGAGTCTTATTTAGGATCAATTGGGTCAAGATAAGGCCGTTTTAATAGGTGATTTTAATGCTATAGCATCAACTTCTGAGAAAAAAGGAGGTATTTTTCCATCCAAAAAGGATATGGAAAACTTTCAGTCCTTCATCCAAGGTAATGCTTTGGTGGACATAATCCCATTGAATGAAAGTTTTACTTGGACGGATAGGAGGAAAAACTTTCTACAGATAGTGGAAAGACTTGATAGATTTCTTACCTCTCCAAATTGGGGTGCAACTGAGTATGACTTAGTGTCAGAAATCTTGTCTTTTAATGCTTTTGATCATTTTGAAATTTCTTTGGACTTGTGTTCAAAGAATGTTAAGCCAAAATGGAAATCCTCTGTCAAATTTGAGGCAATGTGATTCTGCCATCCATAATTTCAAATTTTACTAAGGCAATGGTGGTTAAGTGCACCTTTTGCAAGGGTTCTAGGATGTTTTAGTTGAGTATGAAGTTAGATCACATGAGAAAGCAGATCAAATTGTGGAATCAACAAGTGTTTAAAAATGTTTTTGTGCAAAAGGAGTTGGTTTATAAAAAACTGTCTGAGGTAAATGAAGCAATTATTGCAAATGGCTTAGACAATGTGTTGTTTCAAGAAAAACAATTGCTGCAAGTAGAATGGAAAGAATTTCTTGCAAGGGAGGAAGTGTATTAGAGGCAGAAGTCAAGAGAGTTGTGACTGAAGGATGGGGATAGAAACACCAAGCTTTTTCATATCTCTGCACAAATAAAGAAGTCAAAAAAATCATTTTTTTCAATACATGATAGTCTCACAGGTGCATGCTTAAGAAAGGAAGAGGATATTCAAAAAGAAGGTATAAAATTCTTTTAGTCTTTGTTATCTGCTAATAAGTGTGGTAATGTTCAATTGGTAAGTGAAAGAGAGGAGCTTCTTCAAGTTATTCCACGGTTAATCCTTCTTGAAGATAATGAGAGGCTATTGGCTCCTTTCTCATTAAAGTAAATTAAAGATGTATTTTCTATGCCACCAAACAAGGCTCCAGGCCCAGATGGTTTCACGACCATCTTTTTTCAAAAATGTTGGGATTTTGAGGGTATAGATATTTTAAATGCAATGGAGGAGTCAAGAAAATCTGGTGGTATGTTAAGAAAATTTAATGTGACACATATTGCTATTATCCCAAAGATTAATCAGCCACATGCATTTTCTAATTTCAGGCCTATTTCGTTGTGCAACACTATTTATAAAATTTTTACCAAAGCCATATATCTTCGTTTACACCCACTTGTATCCAAAATTGTTTTAGAAGAGCAAGGGGGCTTTGTACCAGGAAAGGAAATGGTTCAGGGTGCAATAGTTGCACATGAAGTTCTCCATTCAATGGCCATGAAAAAAATCTCTTCAATGATTATTAAATTGGATATGAAAAAGCCATATGACAGGGTTGATTGGGCTGTTTGGATTCAAGTATTACTCAGGTTTGGTTTTTCAGCTAAGTGGTGTCAGTGGATCATGAGTTGTTTCTCTACTATGAAATTTTTAGTCTTACTAAATGGTTCTCTAGTTGGTTTTTTTTGATCAACACAAGGAGTTCGTCAAGGGGACCCTCTTTCACCCTTTTTATTCATAATTTTAGTAGAGGCCTTGAGTAGGTCAATTCACATAGCTCATAGTCAAGGTTCTATTCAAGGAATCTCAATACCAGATACAACTATTGCAGTTACTCATTCTTTGTTTGTTGATGATACTCTACTCTTTGGTAAGGCAACTATATTTGAAGCACAACATTTTAAATCAATTCTTGATAGATATTTTTTAGTTTCAAGTTATAAAATTAATGAGGCTAAATCTAAAGTGTATATCTTTAACGCAAAAAATGTTTTCCAAAAGTGGATATTGAATATTTTAGGTATCCAACAAGCTCAACTCCCGTGCAAATATTTGGGTATACCCTTTTTCGCTAGGCAGAATAAGGTTTCTTATTGGCATAAAATTACTCAAAGCATAAAAACAAGAGTTATGTCTTGGAAAGGTCATTGGCTGTCTCTATCTAGAAGAATATTATTGGTCAAGGAAATTTTGTCCACAATTCCAAATTATTATATGTCTATTCTGAAAGCTCCTAAATCTATCATTATTCAAATCCAAAAGTTGATCAAGCAATTCTTGTGGTCTAGTAACATAGACAACAAGAAGAAAATTCCTTTAATATCATTGGAAAAGATGTGCTTGGAGAAACTAAAGGGGGGTGCGGGTCTACATAATATGGTAGAAAGAAATATGGATTTAAGTGAAAAAATGGTTTGACACATGTATGATAAGCCTCATTTGAAATGGTGTAAGTTAATGCAACTGAAATACTTGGATAATGTAAATCCATAAAGAATATTCATATTTTTAAATCCTCCTTCAGGGTCTATGATGTGGAATTTTTTAGTTTCTCATAGAAAAATTATTGTACCACATCTAACTTGGGAGGTCAATGATGGGGAAAGGGCACATTTCTGGAAGGATTCATGGAATGGGTTTCCAAGTTTGAATTCATTGCATGATTTTCATAGAACAGAAGTTTGTTGTCAGAAAGCTGGGGAGTTAATGTGAGAGATTATATTCATATGGTGGATCCATTATCTAGGAGAGTAACTTGGAAGGAATTTCTTAGGGATTGCAATTGCTAATGAGAATAAGGTGATTTTGAAAGCTATTTTACAAAAAAGGATTGTGTATTGCAATGCTAGTGCTGATAGATTAATCTAGGTAAAGTCTAATTCTAGTTCTTACATAGTTAAAGTTGGGTATAAGTCAATTTCACAGTCAAGGGCACAGGTAATGAAACAAAGAGCATACAACTTTTGTTGGAATCCTATGATTCTACCTAAAGCTGGGTGCTTCTCTTGGTTAGCTATCAAAAGAAAGATTTTAACTAGTGATAGGATTTCAAAGTTAGGGATTGCAGACCCTTTTAAATGTGTACTTTGCAATGAGGAATTTGAAGATTTCAACCATATTTTCTTGTAATGTTGGGTAGCACAAAGTTGTTGGATATTTGTGTTGAAAAAAATGAATTTCAATTCACCATTACCTGATACTCTCTAGTAGTTATTCTCAGGATGGCTAGTTCTCTTTACCAAATCTTTTTTTTCCAGCATCTGGTTAGTTATTCTAGCATCAGTACTTTGGGATCTATGGTGGGAAAGAAATAGAGTTATTTTTCGAAAAGAAAAATTTGATCTTCAATTGGTGTTGAATACCTTAGAACAATCAATCTTAGAAATTGTAAATGGCTATGTAAGTAAAGTAAAACATGTGGGTTGAATCTTTTCAAATTGGGATTCTAAATTAATGGTGAGTTGACCTCTCCTCAAGCTACCATTTAAAGGAAGTGTGTTTCAGTTAACTCAAAAATTTAATAGAAAAGAAATAAGGTGGATACCTCCAACAAAGGGCTTGTTTAAACTAAATTGTGATGGAGCTTCTAGAGGGAATCTGGGGTTGTCAGGAGTAGGTGCTATCATTAGAGACCATAAGGGGTTGGTACTTTGTGCAATGTCATATAAATTACAAAATGGAACTAATAATGAAGCTGAGGCTCAGGCATTGATTTATGGTTTAAAATTAGCTCTCTGTTGTAAGCTTACAAAGATTCAAGTTGAAGGAGATTCATAGTTAATCATTAATGCATGTCGAGAGCAACATTTGGTGAACTGGAAATTGGGCTATATAATGAAACAAATATGGGCATTGTTAGAAATTTTTTGATTTCTATCAAATTATCCATGTATATAAAGAGGGTAATAGTGTTGCAGATTTTTTGGCTAACTATAGATGTGATCAGTTAAGTGAGGAAGTCTATCATGTTGAAAAAACACTTCATTCCAAATTTGCAGAAGCATTATCAAGAGATGATAGAGCTTTTGCAAGTGGAGTGTAAATGTTTAACACATCATTAAGTTGGAGAGTACAAGTTAAAAAAATGTGTATATTGCATGCACATGGAAAAGGATTTTCTCCTAAGAGCAAAGTGCCTTTTTGGCAGTTGAATCAACTCATTCCTAACGTGTATGATTGGGGATTTCTTTGGTAAAGCTTCTAAGAATTGTTGCTACCTATTTTGTGAAGCAATTTCCAAGTGGCAAAAAATATAGATAGATGTGTTGTTTCAGGAAGAACAGCTGTGCAAATACATTAACACATGTTAAATAGCATGGATAAATTAAGATAACCTTGCATAAATCCAAATCGCATGTGTTAAGGATTGGGATAGTATTCATGACATCAGCTAGGTACTATGGGTACCAACCTACGTCATATCTTGTTAATCTGTGGGAGATAGACTGTACACCGAGGTACCATTACTAGTAATGGCAAGATCGTGTGAATTCTCTGGCATGTAGATGTGTTTCAGGTGACTCGAGTGGAGTTATGTCTGAAATATTTCTTCTAGGGATAATATTAAGGCATACAAAATACGCTTTTGAAGTACTCCTAATGGAAGTTAAAATTTGCATACAAATCCTCATGATGTAAGCTTTGACCTATTTTGAACTAACATTGTGTGTCCTGTGTAGGCTACAAGTGTCAAAATATATGGATCCTCACATTGTTTTAAAATGTACAAACTAGGAGTGTGATTTAATCATACTCTGTACCATCTTCCATGAAATGTTTTTCAAATTATAAAGGAGGCATGTCTAAATTTAGAGATTGTTTATGCAGCCACTACACACTGTTAAGTGAGATTTTAATCTAGTTAGCACCTATCCAAAGTGTGCCATGTAATAATTCCTTTGATATGAGAGTACATGTTGTACAGGCTTTGATAAGATACTTTCTAAAAGCCATTTTTAGCCTAGATATGGGAAATAAATTTGAGGGAATGCTACTCAATTTTACACCAATGAACTCATTTGTGCAAAGCATTTGGAGAATAGAGTTTATGAATTCACATAACAGTTCTAACAGTGGTGGGATTCGTGTTCCAAAGCTATACTATGCAAAGTGTAGAAGGAGGAAAATGGAGTTCTATCCACGCAACTATAGAGTCTTCATTCCTATCAATAGTTGGGAGCTACCAATCTCAGAGGAAATAGGTGACGTTGAGCTTCAACTGGTTTTCAAAGGAAACTATGCAACATTTATCAAGCATATTAAGAGGGTTATTGGTGAAGAAATTCTGGAGCCAAAGGTGAAGAGGGTAATCTATCCATCTCAATTCCTTTATGTGTTCATATCCAACTTGTTGGACTTGCTTCATGATGTTATGCTTGTGGAATCGGTAACTAATAAAATTGTGAATGAATATTTTTTGTCAAACATTGTCCTCTCCAAAGCCTAACAAAGGTATGATCTCTGGAAGGGACAAGGTTACATTGGAGGTTTGTTTTCTAGGAACTTTATGTTGCATCACACAACATTTCCAAATTTGTTTGTAGCAATAAAAAAATATCTTTCTCAGTGAAACTCTAGCCTCATGTTGAATGCAATTAGAAGGTATGCAGCGAAGTTCGATGATGATTTAACAGAAAAATTAAAAGTGATTGTTTAGGCTATCATGGTGTTGCTGGTTCATGTTCATGGTCCACCTCTTCCACCCTAAATGCCTAATTTAGAAGATGAGAATAGTACCCATCTACCGTTGGGTGCCCAAAATGCTCAATTGGATGTTGAGGAACAAGTGCAGCCTACGAGTTTTACTGGAGACCGAGGGTTTAACCTTAATGATAAGCCTAAAATTTATCCTGTAGAAGACAATATTGCTAAAGAGCAGGGAGAAAATGATAACCCTGCACTGATGGAGGAATAGTTTGTTCAATGGTGAACAATTTTTTGGGAATTATGAAAATTCCAATGACAACTGAAGGTGTTTTTGCTCAAAGATGGAAAGTGACAACTGAAGGTGTATCTTGCTTGAAGAAGGAATGTGATAGTTGAAGGTGATGCAGGAGCATCCAGTGGTGTAAGGGCAAACTTGCATCACCCAAAAATAGTTAAATTTCAAGTTTCTCGGTTTTTAGATGTTTTTACATTTTTGGATACCCTTTTCATCACAATGAAATTCCCAATTTACAGTTTTTATTTTCTATTCTTGCGTTGAAAGATATTGCAATTTTAGTTTCCCAGATTTGCACCTGAAAATCTTCTGAGTTAGATTTGAGGCACTTAGAGTTCCCAGAACGGCCCTAAAACTTGCCAAAATTGGCATATCTTATTTTGAGTGTGTTATTGACTTTGAGACCTTTCCAACGGTTCAAACGGTTCACGAATCAGAGTCCCGGATCAAAATTTATGGCCCCGGGAAGTTGGCACACTTTCTAGAAGATACAATTGTAAATATTCTTTTGAAATTTGAACTTCAAGTTATAATTTTTGGCGCCAAACCGCCTAAACTCAAATTTTAATGTTGTTTTGGCTCCAAACTAAAGAGGAGCTCTATTTATGGGCGGGTTTCTAATTTTTGGGTAGCTTTTTCGGGGACAAGCTTGCATATTGCAAAAGGGTTATTTTGTAGCTTTCTGTAACTTGCATGTGTTAAACCTTGGGACGAGATCCCTCCGTGATGTAAGAAGCTCCATTTTCTAAATAATAAAATTATTCTCTTGTTTGTGGTTATTTCTAAGTCTCGTGTCAGGCCCTCATCAAGTGGTATCAAAGCTGCCTTTTCTTGAGTGTGTGGATGACCGCCGATCGTGGAGGCGCCTCGCACTTTCAGACCATGGTTGTGGGTCGGGGTCAAGAAAGATCTCCAGAGTGATGCCCGTAGGCGCAGGTGCCGTGAGGTGGTCGAGGCTTATAGAAATGCTGGTGGAAGAGATGACCTTAAAAGCCCCGTAGACATTACGCGCTATGCGACAGCCAGAAGAGGGTTAAACCTCGAGGGGAGGAAGTGAGGACAGCGAGAGGTGTTAGCCATTCAGCCGCAGAAGAGGAAGAAGAAGAAATTGATCAAGGCACCAAATGCGCTAATATGGCCATTTTGATCGAAAAGAATTTGTTTAAGTCCCTAGTTATCCTAAGTCCGAATCCCTAAGAGTTGATCGACTAGATCAACGAAGCAGAAGAATATTTCTTTATATGAGGAAAACATAGAGACCCCAGACGTTGTTTCATAAAATGAAGCTGTGCGCCGCGCCGTATTTTGGTGGAAAGAGGTCCGCTTGGAAAGAAATAAAGAGGAAAAGTGAAAGATCACCTCAAATGGGATCGCATGGTAGAGAAACTCAATAGCTAATTCCATACCGAAGGAATATGAGTTAGACCATGGAAGAAATTCGTAAGGGTTGAAGCAAGGAAGTAGATCTATGAAAGAATATACCAAGATTTCAAGATAATCATCGAATAAATACACAGAGGCCACTAAGGAGAAAGTAGGTCCGACATCTTAATTGCCATGACCAAAGGTCTGTGAGAGCTGTTTTAATTTAATGACCACCATTGAGGATGTGTAATTTACTTTTCTCCTCGGGCGTGGAAGAGAAGCTAAACAAAAAGATTTGATGGCAAGCAAAAAGGATGAGGAGGCCAAAGCGAAAGGGGCAATGGCAGGCCTTCAGGAAGCCGAAATGATGATGAAAAGAAAAGTGAAGATGTGGGTACCAGCCGAAGCCAAAGGAATGAAAACTTCTACCGCCCTCATGATCAAAACAGTGGAGATCAAAAAGGTAGAGGATGAGGGAGATATGGACAAGGATCTGGAAGAGGTGGTTTCAGAGGAATGTGTTTCCAATGTGGTGAAGAAGGGCATTGAGCCTATGAATGTCCACAACACCAAGGAAGGGTAGACAAAAGGCCAAAAGGTTGTGGAAGGGTTGCGCATGCAGATGAGGAGGCCCAATCTGAACATTCAGATGATGCTAAAAGGGGAGAAGCCCTAGTGATTAGGAGAGCCCTGGTGACTGAGGAAAAAGAACCAGAACATAGGAAGAATCTATTTCGCACAAGGTGCAAGTGTGAAGGGAAATGTTGTGATGTCATTGTTGATGGTGGGAGCACTGATAATCTGGTGTCAAAGGAGATGGTCACAAAGTTGAAGCTGAAGAGGGAAAGGCACCCACATCCGTATCGAATTGCCTGGTTGCAGAAAGACCACAAAGTTTTGGTCAATGAACAATGCCTAGTAAAGTTCAAGATTGGGAGCTACCATGATGAGGTACTCTGTGATATCATCCCCATGGATGCATCTCACAAGTTTTTGGGGAGGCCATGGCAGTTCGATAGGCGAGCTATACATGATGGCTATGCAAACACTGGTTCCTTGACAAAGGATGGAGGTTCGGCTACAAGTTGAAACCCTCAAGGAGACCGGCTAGGTGGGTATGTAGTAGTGCTAGAATTTGTTATGTGGGGATGGAAGAAATTTTTTAGAAGGTATAAAGCATGAGCATGTGTGTTGTGTATTGATTCATAGAGTGAGTAATGAGGATAGTGAGAGGGTTCTAGAAGAAGTTTCTGGGATGTTGGATGAGTTTCGGGATATTGTTTCGAGCACACCCGGATGGTTTACCTACCACAAGGAAGATCAATCATCGATTGACTTGATTCCTAGAGCCACAAATAAGGCAGTCTATAGAATGACTCCACTTAAAATGAGGAGTTGAAATGTGACAAGTTCAAGAGTTGCTGAGAAAGGTTCATACGTGAGAGTTTGAGTCCATGTGAGCCCCCGCAGATCGCACCAAAGAAGATGGGGAGGGAGGATGTGTACAGACATTCCCAGCCATAAACAAGATAACAATCAAGTATAGATTTCCAAGCATTTGGATGACCCATGGACTGCTTTGAGTGGAGCTTAGTAATTTTACAAAGATTGATCTCAAGAGTGGATATCACCGTGATCCAAATCAAGAGGGGAGATGAATGGAAGATTTCCTTCAAGACCAAATAGGGTATGTACGAGTGGTTAGTCATGCCTTTTGGGCTAACCAATGTACCGAGCACATTCATGCGGCTCATGAACAAGGTACTAAAATAATTTCTTGGAAGTTTTGTTATTGTGTATTTAGATGATATTTTTGATTTTCAAGAAGACATTGGATGAGACCATGCATATCTCAAGAGCCTTTGAGAAGTTAAGAGAAGAGAAACTGTTGATTAACCTAAAGAAGTACAGTTTTGTGAAGAGGGAGTTAGTGTAATTGGGGTTTGTTGTCTCAGCAGAAGGTCTCAAGATGGACCCAGAGAAGGTGAAGGCTATTCTGGAATGGCCTACCCCAAGAACTACTACCGAGGTGAGATCTTTCCATGGTTTGGCTAGTTTTATAGAAAGTTTATTAGAAACTTCAAATAGCATTTTAGACCCCGACCAAAACAATGAGGATAGAAAAAGAATTCAAGTGGAGCACTAGAGGGCAAAAGTTTTGAACTACAGCGTATGCGACAGAGCAACCCGCTCTAGCCTCCTAGATTTCAACAAGGTGTTTCTGTGGATTGTCAGGATGCTAGTGGTTGTGCCATTGGAGCGTTGTTGGACAAGAAGGTAAAGCCCATTGCCTATTTCAAAGAAAAGTTAAATGATGCCAAGAGAAAGTATTTTGTATATGATCAGGAATTTTATGCAATAGTTCAAGCATTAAAGAAATGGAGACATTATTTGCTGTCAAGGAATTTGTTCTATATAATCGATCATCAGCCTTGCAGCATCTAAATAGTCAGGAAAATTAAATCAGAGGCATAAAGGATGTGAAGAAGCTTGTACAAAGTTGCAGGGTATGTCGATGGCTAAAGGAGTGAGCCAATACTGTGCTTATATCAGCCCCACCGCACTGCAGAGAGGCCATAGAAGGATATAAGTATGGACTTTGTTCTGATTTGCTGGCGACACAACGAGGGAATGATTCAAATTTTGTGGTGGTTGATAGGTTTCTCGAAGATGGCACATTTCATCTTACGTCGAAGACCCATGATGCAGTCCACATTGCTGACTTGTTCTTCAAAGAGGATGAGGCCATTGGTCCGCCAAAAGAGTGTTGTTTCGTGATCGTACACCAAATTTGTAAAATTTCGAGGACCTTGTGGAAGAAGCAAAGATAGAGTCGGTTCGGCTATGCCCACCATCCACAAATAGATGTAAGGCATTTAGGTTGTTACCGTGAGTCCGGTAACCTACCGAGATGTTTGGTAGGAGATAAACCCAAGGGATGGGACTCTTGATCTTACCCTCAGAAGAATTTTCTTACAACAATTTTGTCACCGTAAGACTCTGTAGATCACCATCCCGCATTGTGTATGGAGGTAGCCCCAGATCAGCTCTAGAATTGAGGAAGATGGACCAAGAGAAGAAAATAAGTGTTGAAGCCGAAGATTTTGCAAAGCACATCAAGAATATACATGAGAAGGTACAAGAACACATTAATAAGATGAATATGCAATATAAGGCTAAGGCAGATCAGAAAAGGAGGAATAAGGAGTTTCAGATTGGCGATAAAGTAATGGTCCACTTGAGGAAAGAAAGATTTCCCATGGGAACCTATAACAAATTGAAGATGAAGAAATTCGGTCCTTGTAAGATTTTGAAGAAGCATGATTCAAGGAATACATATGAGGTAGAGTTGCCCGATGGAATCAACATTTCTCCTGTGTTCAACATTTCAGATTTGACAGAGAATCATGAAGGTGGAACGGAGGAAGCACCAGCAATAGGGTAGTATGGCATTCCAGCATCTACTTCAGAAAGGGAGGAGATTGAAGCAATCTTGGATAGTCGTGTGGGAAGGAATACCAAATAGGCAAGATGAAGAATATCCGGTGAAATGGAGAGGAAGGCCTGTGGAAGATTCATCCCCGCTATCTAAGGCAGGTTGACCGGTTGGGTTTTCCTCAACCATCGAGACATGACGGGTCACTTCTCAAATTACCCTGGGTGTCGATGCAGGAGCATCTAGTGGTGTAAGGGCAATCTTGCATCACCCAAAAATAGTTAAATTTCAAGTTTCTCATCTTTTAGATGTTTTTACATTTTTGGATACCCTTTTCGTCATAATGAAATTCCCAATTTACAGTTTTTATTTTCTATTCCTGGGTTGAAAGATATTGCAGTTTTAGTTTCCCATATTTGCACCTAAAAATCTTCTGAGTTAGATTTGAGGCACTTAGATTTCCCAGAACGGCCCTGAAACTTGCTGAAATCACCGTAGCTTATTTTAAGCGCGTTATTGACTTCGAGACCTTTCCAACGGTTCAAACGGTTCACGAATCGGAGTCTCGGATCAAAAGTTATAGCCCCGGGAAGTTGGCGCACTTTCTAGAAGATACAATTGTAAATGTTCTTTTGAAATTTGAACTTCAAGTTGTAATTTTCAGCGCCAAACCACCTAAACTCAAATTTGAATGTTGTTTTGGCTCCAAACTAAAGAGGAGCTATATTTATGGGCGGGTTTCTAATTTTTGGGTAGCTTTTTCGGGGACAAGCTCGCATATTGCGAAAGGGTTATTTTGTAGCTTTTTGTAACTTGCATGTGTTGTAAAATTTGGGGATTTGAGATCCTCTGCATGTAAGAAGCTCCATTTTTTGAATAATAAAATTATTCTCTTGTTTGTGGGTTATTTTCTAAGTCTCGAGCTGCGCCCTCATCAAAAGGTGTGTTTTGCTCGATGATGGACAATGTTAAGTCAAGATGTCTTTTTCCCAAAGATTTACAAGTTTCGTGGATACAAAATTATTTTCATTGTATGTAATTAAATGAAGTTGATAATATGGGTCTGTATTAGGGAAGATCAAAAATAGGGATGGACAATAATCTGATCAAAAACTTATAATGTAAATTATCTATTATATCAATATAAATATATATAGGCAATAGCCTTTTGCTAAAAAGAAAAAGATAATTAATAAGAGGATAGTAATATGATTTATTAATTTATTTGAATGGGTAATTAACTCATTAATTAAATAATAGATTGTTGTTCAATTAAATAATAATAATAATGATAAAGATTATTTATTTATTTTATTGATTAGACGCTACCAAGGGAGTAACACACATATATTAATAACCAAAAATATTACATTCAAGATCCCTTTTTATATCTATATTCTAATTATATCACATTAGTGGGCTTATGATGGATGTTGACCTGAAGACCATCCACAACTTCAACAGCTCTTTCAATCTATCTTAGATTTTTTGTCAAGATGTCTATGGAGTTGTGGTTAGGAAAAAATATTTCATTGAGGCATATTTGAGTATTTAGTTGTAATACAAGTATACCTAAGAAGAGGTAGTTAAAATTAAAGAATAAGGCTGTTAAGTGTATCTTCCTTATGTATGTTATTGGTGTGAAAGGATACAACACAAGTGTTATTTTAAAAAATATTAATACTTCTATATATTTTCAATCAAAGAAAGATAATAAGAAATATGTGCCTCAACTAAACCCTAAGACTAAGAAATTTGAACCAAAATCTCAAGGACATAAAGAGGGCAAGAGACCAAATTGTTTAGATGGTTTTGAAGAGGAGGTAGATCCTCCATCTTGGATCTTTAGGAGGTCCACTTAATATAGATAACAACCAAACGTGTATAATCCTCTTTGATAGGAGATGCCTTTTTTCTTTGATTACTAAAATAGACAAGCCTACAACTATGAAGGAGGCATTATATATGGATTATTATGAGTCTTAGTAAGTGGCTATAGATAAGAGATGGCTATTTTGAAGAAAAACCACATAAGACTTAGTACCTTTGCCTAATGGTCAAATAAGCATTGGTTATAAATGGGTGTTCAAAAGGAAGATCTATTTCCAAAGGCAATGTTGAGAAGTACAAGATTAAAACTATTGCAAAAAAGATATATTTTAATTTATGGAATTGACTATGGTGATGATTTTCCTCTAACTACTAAGCTAACATCCATTTGGTTCTTATTATCTATTACATTAGCCTTTGATCTTAAGATTGATCAAATTGATGTGAGAAGATATTTCCCTCATGGTGATTCAGAGGGAAATATCCCCATGAAACAACCAAAGAACTATGTACAAGAATGTAAATAATCTTTTTTTTGTAAGTTAAAATTCTTTATATGGTCTCAAATGGTCATCTAAGATGTGGTACTATAAGTTAAATTCCTTTGTATCATTTTTGTGACTTGTTAGATCCAAATCAAATTATTTCATTTATTATAAGATGGAAAGTTATCATTTTTTTGTTATTGCATTCTATATTGATGATATGTTATTTTTTATAATACTAAGGATGCGACTTGTGACTTAAAGTGTGGGATTTTAGTATAGTTTGAGATGGACTCAAGGGTTGCTAGATATATTTTAGGTATAAAGACTAGAAAAGATAGAATGGATATAAAGGTTTGGTTATGATGGAGTTCAATTATGTTAAATTAGTATTGGAGATATTTATATGACAACTTTTAGATTATTATTTGTTCCTATTTTGGTGGGGACTAAGTTATATATAGAGAAATACCAAAATTCACCTAGTGAGATGGAAGACATGGCTCAGGTAACTTATGTTAGTGTTGTTGGGAATTTGATGTATCTTATGCTCTATTAGACTTGTAATGTTTCCCACGAAATAGGATTCCTTAGCCATTTGATGGTTAATCTTAGATGTATTCATTGTGATGTAGTTAAGAGGTCTTTAGATATTTGTAAGGCACCTTTGAGTACTTTATTTTTTATCATATTTATTCTATAGGGGACCAATAGCTAGCGGATATTCATGTATTTCTTAATTTATATTGTGTATATGATAACAACAATAGGAGATTCATTGAAATTAAAATGAGTGAGGAAGAATGAAAAAGAGAAGGTGACTTGGGTGAGCAAGCATGGGGTGGTATTGGGGAGGATAGGCGTTTGAATGGGGAATTCACAATGGAAAGGAGGGAAAATGAAGGTATTCACAAACCAAAATGGGTGTTCAAAGGTGGTTGATGGGTGGATAGATGCCCTCCTAAGTACAAAAAAATTGAATATTGCAGCAAAGGATGCCATGATTGAGGCTTGAGTTGTGGGCAAAGGAGGTGGGAAGGGAAAAAATTCTCCCTAGATGTACTCTCGAGGCTAGTACCACGGTTATAGAGAGGTAGCGTAGAGCTGATGGAAAAAAAATTATAATTCAACCTACAATAATCAGGGTGCTATGAATTGGAACAAATAAATGGGGAGTCGGCGTGGGTGGTTCTGGGAAAAAAGTAGTCCAAGGGTAGATACCTCCAAGAATTGGCAAGACAAGATGACTGCGAGTAAAGAGCACATGAGCAGGCCCTAGAACTTAGGGAAGGAGAAGGTGATCATAGAAGAAGGACCATCACATTAGTAAGTGGACTTGATTGGTAAGTCACCCATCTTGAGCTTATTGAAACATTCTGCTACTGACGTAGATATGGATTAGATAAGAAATTTAGTAGATAGACTAAGGGAAAGGAAGATTTCTCTCAAATGGGGAGGTGGTTGGTGTGCTTTAGAAGATATAGGTAGGTGGTGTCAGGAGAAATGGGGCAATTGGATTCAAATTAGGGAAATTCCAAATGAATTCTTCTTGGTAGAATTCCCTTCCAAGGAGGAAAAATGGAATGCCTTGAGCAGTGGTCCACACTACCTAGACAATGCAGGGGTCCATTTGATTGACTGGTACCCTAAATTTGATTCATGGAATCATAGAATCATGGAAGGTCCAATGAGGGACTTCCTATACAACCTTCCATTTAAGTTTTTGGATGATGACACACTAATTGAGATTGGGAAGAGCTTAGGATCTCTCATTTTGGTGGAGAAATATGTAGAAGATAGGTGCCTAGGAACCTACACTAGAATATTTCTAGGGCTGGCTCCACACCAAGCTTTGCCTCAGGAAGTAGAGATTTGTGTAGATGGTGGGGTCTAGAACAAAAAAGTTGAAAGGGAGGATCAAATGAATCTATGCCCCATATGCAAGTTGTAAGATCATGGTAAATTGGAATGGAACACGAGTGTGAGTGTCAACAAAGCCAATGGGTATGAATGGGGACCTAGCCAGGAAGACCCGAAAAAAAATGGCCCTGGTGCTAAGCCCTATCTGCTCCCCTAGAATTGGGAGGTTTGAGGACCCAATAACTTCTTCAATGGGGAGGGAGTGCCATGAAAACTTCACAAAGATTTAGGAAGACTGGAACACCAGCCCTACAACTGAAGAATTGTGTGGAATGAAGGAGATATGTGAGCATAGGGCAAAATTATCCTCCCTCAAGGAAGTTGAAGGGAACCTAGATGAAGGATAGGAAGATGGGGATGCCAAAACTATTATTATAGATGGAAAAGAGGAGGATTTATTAAACGCATCAAGTGGGGAGGAATATGCAAAAGAAATAGAGAGCGAATCGAAGAGCTCTGGGTAGGTAGTCCCTCAAGAAGAATTGGAAGAGAGAGGTGGAACTAGATTCTAAGGAGGAGGAAATGGGGGAGGAAAAGGAAGGTGAGATGGTTGAAGAAAGAATGTTGAAGCAATCATAGTCAAAACTAAGAAAACCAAACATCAAGGAAAATGGAAAAAGAGGGCCAAAAACAAATAAGGAAAAGTAGGAGATAGCAGCCAATGTAGCCAAGAAAATAAAATTACGGTCATGGAAGGATGCCATCCTTCACTAGGGGAAATGAGGGCTATAACATGGAATGTTAGGGGAATAATTTCCCCTAACATATGGCATCTGGTCAAATGCCAAATTGACCAATCTAGGGAAAATATCCTTTTATTGCAAGAGACAAAATTGAGCGAGGAAAGTGATAAAAGACTAAGTTGCTAGAGACAATGGAAGGGAAATTTTGTAAGTGTTGAAGGGGCCTCAGGGGGAATAGGTATTATCTAGAATCCCTTAATAGTAGTAGGGGAGGTTGTAAGGGAGAATGTGAATTGGATAAGGATAAGATGTAGATTATTGCAAAGAAATAAACAATTTGTCATTATAAATGTGTATGGGCTGATATCTATAGTAGAAAAGAGGAACCTATGGCAGCAGATTTCCAATGAAATTGTCAATCTCAAGGTTGAAAATGGTGTCATGGCAAGGGACTTCAATGCTACTTTAAATAATGAGGAAAAGAGAGAGGGTATTGGCTAGATAACCAATGTACAACATGACTTTCAGGATTTCATTGATAGTAGCCAAGAATGGTGTGTACACATGGTCAAATAGAAGGAAAGGTTTCACCAACATAGCAAAGAGGCTAGATCATTTTTTACTATTTGAAGATTGGGAAAGGCAAGCTGATGTGCATGAGGTATTGATACTAGAATTTCCTAGGGTTAGACCATTTTCTGGTGTATTTATCACTTAAACTAGGTGAACCTCCAAAAGGGAACCCGTTCAAGTTTAAAAATATGTGGCTAAGAGATGAAAAATTGTTAGAACTAGTAGAAAATTGGTGGAATGAGGTCAAAATAGGTAACCACTCTAATCTATACAAGATCAGTAAGAAATTGAACTATGTGAAAAATAAGCTAAAAGATTGGAACAAGGCACATTTTAAGAGCATCTTCCAGGAAAGGATCGGATTGAGCAAGAATTGGTAGAATGGAATGAGAATATCATTGAGAAGGGATGTGGTCTAAATAATTCAAAACTGAAAAGGCACTAAAGGGGAGCTAACAAAAATCCTAAAAATAGAAGAATGTTTTTGGAGGCAAAAATCTAGAGAGACGTGGCTCAAAGAGGGGGACAAAAACACAAAATACTTTCATAGAACAATAGTAGAAAATAGGAGCAGGAATAGAATCAAAGAGATAAGAAGGGAGGATGGTGGGATGACACAATCCTTGGAGCAGGTCAATGAGGAGGCAATAAGGTTCTTTAAAGCACTCTTAAACAAAGAGTCACTGGACCACAGGAATGTGAGGGGCGGGCTACTTAGTTCGATCCCTAATATAATCAGTGTAGAGTAGAATGTGGCCCTATATAAACAATAAGCAAGGAAGAGGTATGAGCTACTACATTCCAACTCAACCTAGACAAGGCTCCAGGCCCATATAGATTCCCAACTGGATTCCTTCAAAAAATTTGGGATGTTGTAGGAGATGATTTGACTTTGGTTGTTGAGGAATCAAGGAGGAAAATGACAATGTTGGGTTCTCTCGATCATACATTTTTTGGCCTTGATACCCAAAAAGAAGAACCCATAGGCCATGAGTGACTTTAGATTGATTGTCCTATTCAACATAGTCTACAAGGTTGTCACCAAGATCATCACTAATAGACTGAAGGGAGTGCAAAAGGGTGTTATTTCAGAGGAGCAGAGCAGGTTCACCCCTAGGAGGTCAATAGTAGAAGGTATCATCATAGTGCATGAGACCCTACATTCAGTAAGGAAGGTAAGGGAAGTCTAAATGATCCTCAAACTTGACATACTAAAAGCCTATGATCTGGTGGAGAAATAATTTCTGGTGGAAGTTCTAGAAAAAATTGGATTTAATGCAAACTGGGTCAATTGGGTTAGAAGTTGCATCTCCATGACCAAATTCTCAGTCCTAGTAAAAATGATGCTTTGGGTAGAGGCATCAATTCTTTAAGGATTGAAGGTAAATGGAAGGGGGTCTCAGTGGCCAATGGATTGGATACAATTACCCATCAAAAATTTGATGATGGCACCATCCTATTTGGTGCAACTAGTAGAAAAGAAGCAAGAACTATCAAAAAAAAATTAGATGAATAATTGCTTGGCATCCTAACAAAGCATCAACTAGAGGAATTCAGAGTTCTTCTTCCTCAATACCCAACCAAGTCTTCAAAGAGATTTGGTAAGAATACTGAATTTGAGGGTGGTTTTTGGGGATGCCACTAATTGTGGGGATCAACAAAAAAGCTATTGGGAGAACCTTGCCAATAGTTGCAAGAACAACTTGGGGACCAGGAATGGAAAATGGCTTTCCTCTGCTAGCAAGCTCCTGATGGTCAAAGTGGTCTTATCAGCCATCCCTGTATATTCTATGGCTTGTTTAAAAATTCCTAGTGTGGTTGAGGAAGTCCTTAATCAAATGTTCACGAATTTCTTCTTGAGTGGGGCTGGGGACGAACCAAAATTTCCATTGGTGGCTTGGGATAAAGTTTTCTCTCCCAAGGAGGCGCGTGGGGTAGGCATCAAATACTTAACAATAATTAATCTAGCAATGGGGGCTAATTTAGTGTGGGATTTGTATGCAAAATTTGAACAAAAATGGGTTAGGATAGTTAGAAGGAAGTATCTAGAATTGGATAGTCCAATGCGCATACTGACAACTATGGACCCCCTAGAGTATCAGCGATCTAGAACTACATTCTAGAATGCAGGGATATTGTTTCCAAACATGTAACATGGGAAATAAGAAATTTTAGAAGCACATCATTCTGGAATGATTCTTGGGGAGGCTTGGTGCTAATTTCTAGTCACCCCAATGTGGAAGACATCAAAGTTGCGACCACTAGAGTGTGGGGCAGCAAAGTTTGTAACTATGAAAAATAAAGTGGCATGATGGAGTGATGCATTGGGAGTGGAACTCATTTTAGGACATTGATGCCCCCCAAACAAAGAGGGTGGAGCTGGAAACAATTCTTAAAAGTAGAATTAGGAGGATATCATCAAATGGTGTGGCTCTAGCACTAGAACATACAAAGTCAAGTTTGGTTATAAAGTAAAGGAAACTTTTGTTGCTAGGAAGAATTGTCTGAGCAAGCTTATATGGGGAAAAAAATTTCTCCCAAAGGCTAGAGTTTTCAGTTGGATAGTAGTGCAGAAGTAGATCCTTACAAAGGATAGGTTGGCAACCCTTAGAATTCAGGGGTCGGTGCAATGAGTACTTTGTAAGAGCAACATTGAAATTGCAAATCATACTCTTCTAACCTACCCTTATGCAAATAAGTGTTGGAAATTCTTCATGTGCAAACTACACTTCTAGTGCCCTGCCCCTCTAGACATAGTGGCATGGTTCAACATGTGGCCAATCATACACATGAAATCAATCTTCAAGAGTATTTGGGTGGTCACCCCCTCCACCATCATATGGGAGATATGGAAGGAACAAAATAGGAAGATTTTCCAAGACAAAGAAATGGGGTGGGAGAGGATTTGTGCTAAAATTGAGGAGGGGGATTATTGAGCTAGTTAATGAAGTTGCTCAAAATAATTCAACCAAGCAAAGGATCTTCTTGAACTGGGATGAAAGGATAATAAAGTCATTTGTAAGTTTGAAAATCCCCCACTATGTGGGACAGGGATGGATGACCAATCATTGAAGAAGAGAAAGGATGTGAAATGGGTGGCTTTGGAGGATGAGTGGATCAAGGTCAAATTTGATGGGGCCTTGAAGGGAAATTTTGGGTCAAATGGGGTAGGTTGTATAGCACGAGATAGCCAAGGTAAGACAATTGTTAACAAATTAATTTTCCTCTGGACTTGGACCAATAATGAAGTGTAATTCATAGCCGCTTTGATTGGACTTCAGTTGGATTTGGAGATAGGGGATAAATGCATACACATGGAAGGGGACTCCCTCATAACTGTCAATCACATCTGCCCCAACAACATGTTGAATTGGAAGCTCAATCACTAGCTTAGTCCCATCAAAGAGGTGTTGGAGAAGTTCAAGTCATACAGGATCAACCACATGTACAAAGAAGGAAATGACTTAACCGACATACTAGCTAGGGTGGTGACAGAAAGGGCACATGACTAAAGTGGTTTCCAAGCTGGATAATGTCGTGAGGTTGGACGGGTCTATGGTCATTAATTAAAAGAAATCCTTGGACATGACGTCACATGTGGTGAAGTGCTTTGGTCATGATTGCAAGTTTTCAGGAATTGGTGGGTATGGTCTTTTGGTTCAATGTTGCATGCTTAGGAAAGGTGTTACAGTGGCAGTTGAAGTGGCAAATGTTGAGGGTTTAATGAGGTAACTGTGACATGTGGTTTGGTAGTTAAGTCTCCCCGCAGGTATTGGGATAGGAGCTTCTATACCTTGTGCTCCTTTCTATCTACATGTTTTCACTCATTTGGAAAGTGTGTTGCCGAGCTTGAGTGGTGTGAATTCATCCCCCAAAATACGATAGGATCCAACTGGTGGCTCAATTGAAGAAATAAAGCAAGGCTTTGGCTTAATTGTGTGGCAGCGTACGATGGTAGGCTAAACCTACCAGATCATAATTACCACAAGGAGGTAGTGAATCTAAAATATCACAAAGGACATCTTGTTAGTAAGGCAAAATAAATCACCATAATGATTATACATGAATAGCCTTTACAAAAGGTGAGAAGGTGGCAGACGCCTCATTTCATTTCTAGTTGAGAGCTCTAGCTTTGTATTGTAATGGAACCACCGATTTTCCTCGATTCTACGAAGAAGCAAATGTCCTTTTGAGGGGAGATTACAAACAATGGTTGAAGACTATTTTGGATTCAGATCACCCCTTGATTCTAGCGACTATGAAGAGGGTGCTAGGGAAGGAATTTCTTATTGCCTTCCATTGTTTCAAGGTTAATATGGATAGTACAACAATGTTCCTGGCAGTCCTATTGTATATGGGGATGAGCAAAGTGATGGAAAAAAAATGACTCAAAAGGTGTTTTTATGTACCTACCTGGATGAAATTGATGAAGTTCTTGACAGTGTGGATTACAACGTTCTAATTCAACTTCCTCAGAACTTCTACATGTCATGAGGACATGGGGCAAAGGTTACAAAAAAATTGGTTATCAATTCTTTGGAACCATAAACCCTAGAGAGGCGACGGGGAGATATGGACCGGGGCATCATCTTCCTAATACATGCAGTAGACATTGCTTAGGTGATTAGACTGGGGTGGGTGTCAAGGTTTATGAAAGAAGGGGAAATGATGGAAGCGGTTGCTAAGGATGACATCGACTAGGGGTTGGGTGAGGGCAAGGAATGGTTAAAGGAAGATTTCAATAAAGTATTTTAATAAAGTATGATTTTAACGTTAAATTTAAAAATAAAATAAATAATGGAAGTATCAACCAAATAAACATTTCAAAATTTGATTAAAGGTAAAATCAAACAGTCCTTGAAGCAATAAGGACTATCTCGAATTCAAAATAACCAATGGTTGAAAGAAGTAAAATTTAACACTGTTGGTTTAGAAATCCAAGAAAATTCATCAAGAATCATAAATTTCCAATCAACAATCTTACAAACACTTTCACATTACAAATACCACATAGATTCCACAAACCACCTAAGGGGAGGAGGGGAATGGCGGTCTCAAACCACACAAATACCATATAATGTTGAGTAATTGTATGTTCTACACAACCCAAGGTATGTCCTGTCATGTATCAAATACCAAGTGCCAGTAACTAGCAATAGAATAGGCTCAATGTTCCATTGTACAATGTGGTCCATCCTCAAGTATCACAACACACTTACCAATATCTAGGCTTGTAATATGAACTAATTGACATGATTTTAATAATGGAGCTGAGTAGATTAGGATACACAAAGTCCATGGAGAAGTACAACATTCTAATGGAGGTCCCAAATCTCTCAACCCCTAATAACACTAACATGCACTCATCAAGTGGGAGGGTCAATACTAGGGGAATAGCATAAAAAAAAACACATAGGAGCATGGAGATAGACAAATAATTTACTTTACAAAATAAGGCTCACCCAACTCACAAATCAAACACCATCATGCTCAACTAACTCTAAACTTAAACATTTAAGTGTACATAGTTTAATACAAAAGGGTGTACAAATGAGAATCATACATGATGTCCCAAAAACCATTCTCCCTAAGTTGGAAACCATGTATCACCACTTGGGGTATAGTCACACAAATTACTATTTTTCACATGATACAACACATATTTATATCCTACTTACATTTCCATAGAATCCCACACATATTACACTCATATCTTATTTAAAAGAAGTAGGTTTATAATCCCCATTGCTTAACTTAAGTCTACCCTTTTATAATTTCAATGACTACTTACTAATTATATTTAAAGAAAATTTTTACCAAATCATTATCTTCCCATTATTACCACCATAGTTTTAATCATTCATATCCCCCTTATGATTTATTTTCTACCTTAAGTTACTCTAAGTAAATCACCTATCAATACAATATTAATGATACTTATTTGGGAAGCATGTACAATGTAAACCATTATATTCAAAAGTCCTTATAATGAATTTATTTCTTTCAAAATAAAATTAAATTAATTTTCTATACAACTCTAAACTTGAATAAAAATAACAAGGTGGAATATAATTTCAAAAGTATCACCAATATTTTATGGAAGAGTACCACATGAGCTATAGTTAATGAACTAAGAAAGGATCATGCACATCAATAATACCATTAAGTATCTTAGACTATCCTACCACTCATATCCCATTTGTAACATCTCGCTATGCAACCCCAAAGGGTAAGAGACAAAAGAGGACAAGATAATTTTTTTCTTAAAACATAAAGAATAACTTACACATAAAGCGGTTGCCAATACGATATATCGACAACATACATGGCCAAACATGGCTGAATGCACAACCCAAAGGAGAGGACTAGTTTACCCTCCAGAGAAAATAAGATCTAGAGAAAATAGGATAGTTCCGAAAATTTCTACTCTGATGCTCTAGAATTATTTGTGTAGGTGCTTTGGAATTATCCGCGCCGGTGCTCCGAAATTATCTGCATAGGTGCTCTGAAATTATTTGCGTAGGTGCTCTGGAATTATCTATGCAAGTGCTATGGGAATCTCTGTTGTAACATCAAATAACAAATACAGAAAACTTTGATGCACTGAAACATTAACAACAACAACATAGGGCAACAAACAAAAAGCAACGATGCGCTAGAACTTTAGCAGACTATTGCATGAAGCAAGTACACAACCAAAGCTCAGATTTTTGCATGAAAACTTCTAAAAGATAAGCCATCAAGATCATCATAATACAAGTGATTCTGATACCAACAATGGAACCCCTAATCCAAATATAAAACATCACATTTCTTCTCATTAAATTATATGATTACATCTCTCTCAAGAAAGTACAATATACATAAAGGAATATACATGAGTACAAAGACATAGCCATGAATAAGATATACCAACTGATGAAATAGCACAAGAGAGAACACCTCCAACTAATGCTCCAATAACTTGTACACCAGTCCCTAATGGCAGTGGCAATGCCTCCCTACCATGTGGACTCAAAAGAGACAACCCCACTGTGCTCGGAGGTAGTCACAAGGCCCAAGTAGGAATAACAAGGCAAGGGGGTAACAAATGGCCAACACTCACATCAAACATAAAGAAAAAATGAAGTACAATGCACAAGACCAATGTCACAACATGAAGATGCTCATACAATAACATGTAAGGTACTACTCGTGACTACTAAGGTATGTGGTACTAGAGTGCAGATCGGATGGAGTATCATCATGCATGCTCAAAGGGATGGCGCCACATATAATCAAGTAAACCTCTCATACAGACAAGGAAAACTCAATAATGCCCAAATCAACGCCTTGCAGACCGATAACTCTGTAATACCCCTCATGTTGCTGTTAGGACTTGATATTTTATGTGGTTTTGCTTGATACTTTGAGACCCTAATAGTTACTGTTTATTGGTTGGATTGGTGGATTGGATAGTTTAGACTACTTGATGAGTATGCTACTTTATTTGATGACATGGATATTATGATATGACATTATGGTTACATGTGATTTGGTGATGTTTAATTTGATTTCAGTAGTATATTGTGATGCAGTAGAATAGTAACTATTTTATGATGATATGATGTGATCGGTTTAGTTTAGCAATGTTACTTTATACTTGATGTTGTAGTTGTTATTATAGCTTTGGTGAGGGGATAGTGTAGCACCACTCATTTGTGAGTGCTCTGCTATGCTACAATTCCTTCTCACGATGTGATGTATTTGACTATATATACATGTTGTACACAACCTTGTTTGTATGCAGGAATTGCAACAATAGAGTCTCCATTCCACCTGCTTCGGCAGGACAAGGCGAGCATCAAATTAACCCAATGGGCATGAAGTTGATACAAAGATGACAAGGAAGTCACCCCATCCCAAGTTTGTCAACACATTATATGTCTAGTGGCATTGTGCGTCTTTGACCTTAGTCATTTTTTCATTTTATGATAGTTGTTTGTGTGAATGTATTTATGTTATTTATTTTACATTGGTGTTGTTATGATGTAATTTAAATAATTAAACGATTAAAATAAATATTAATAATAGTTTTTGGAATAGTTTTTATTATAATATAAAAGTATTAAATTAAAAGTCATGTAATTTGTTAAAGATAAATAAATTGAAAGGTGTAAATTAAATTATTTAAATTGGTATTTAGATAATTTAATGAAAATAGCATGTTGAGGATAATTAATGGAATAAAATAATTAAATAAGTTAAATTTTGTGTATTGCAAGTATAAATTAGAAAAATTGAAATTAAAACAAAAAGTGCAGCTCGAATAGAAAAAAATCCAGAAAAGAAAGAAAAGAAGAAAAGGACCGATGAATGTTGAGACTTTTTGGCTAAAAAGCTAGTGAAGAAATAGAAGATTTCTATTCATCCTGTTTTTTTAATTTTTCAAAAAAAAAAGATGATATCTTTTTATTTAATAGGAAAAATGAGAGGTTTTCATTCATGGGAAATTTGACAGAAGCTTCAAAAAAAAAAATTAGCTCTATAAAATTGTTTTCTTTTTTATTATTTCTAAGGAAAAACTTTTGTATAAAAACAAAATATAGCTTAAAAGTTTGATCAAAGAATCTAGTGGAGACATCTGTAGAAGAAAAGAGAACTCTTCGAAAAGGCTAGTTGGAATCAAAGGAAAGCTTCATCAATTCCTCAGCAAGCACAGGACTCCAGGTTCCTTTTTGACCTTTTATTGTTTGATAAATTCGAATTTACAAATATGTTGTTTTTGCAAACGAAAAATATTTTGAGGTTCTAGAAATTGTTGGGTAACAGATAAGTGAAAAATAAATTTATTTGAGTCTCTAAAAATGTTTTGTATTCTTATAATTTTGTTTTGAAAAATTATTGCCTCTCTGGAATAGATGGATTTGTGTATTCATATATATATATATATATATATATAGGTATATGCTATAAATATATATATATAAACAAATATAGTTTTTCTAGTTTCTACAGAGTTATATTCTTGGTGATATACATATATACATATATATATATATATATATATATATATATGTTATTTGAAAATGTATCCCCTTCTCGAGCCGTACTTTATACGGACCGCGACGGAATGAAATTCCGCCCACTGGGTGGGGCTCGGCCTTGGTCGTACCCCTGCCCAATTGGAAGTAGTGATGGCTGCGTATGCAGTCAAGGTGACTACCATAGCAGTCCATTAGACTATTGTGCGCAGTAGTCCTTTTTACTATTGTGAGTAGTCCCTTAGACTGTGTGTATGGCTGTGTGATTATGATTGGCTTTTCTTTCTTTAAAAGAATTTTTTTATGTTATTTAATATATATATATTCTGTCAATAACAGAATTTTTTCATGAATTTATAACAGAATGGAAAAAAAATATTAATAACTAGAATGTATATATATATATATATATATATATGTTTTATTTATATATATATAATTATATTATTTATATATATAAGATATAAATATATAGATATATAGTTATCTTTTATGAAGTTATTATTCTTGGAAATTGGAAAAATCATATACCAGAATTATTATTATGTTTTATTTCAAAATTATTTCATCGAAAATGGATTTTGCTATATTGTTTAATTGCGAATGAAATAAAATAAATTGTGGTATTGAGAGTTTGTTTTGTATTACCCATGTGTGGATGTTGTTATGTTAACTTGCATTATGGAATCTTGTTAAATTGATTTGGTTACTTTTCCTTATCATTATGTTATTGTTTTGGCTTTATCAATGTGGGAAACCAGTTTGATTTAGGAACCCGCTTAGGGATGTTGTAGGCTTCCAGAGGCTTGAGCTTATTAGTTAATCGATGTATCTCTCTTTATGTGCCCTTGATGTGGCAAGTGTTTTGGTATCATTATTTTGAAAGGGTTGTACGAGAATTGTTGAGACTCTGATCATGTGCTTTTAGCGAGATGGGTAATGCCTCTCATGTTTTTCTATTGAGATTTTATGTTCATTTTATGTGGTACAACCCTTGGTTTTGTATATGTTGTGGGGTCTCCTAAGAGAGTGGCTCTTCGTGGGGGTCGGCGTCTCAATAGGAGGAAGGGCCAGGATAACCCACATAAGAGTTAGATTAACAAGTGAAAACCTAATAATAGAATTTAGGGGAATGGGTAGTAATAACATAATAAGATAATCTTGGATACCTTGTCTATCCATTAGGGCTTTCACAAACTAATGGTAGACTAAGAAGGCCATGGTTGGCAAGGTTGTTACCTCGTCTTCATGAAAGAATAATGGCTCCGCATGAGTCACCCTATGGGGCCAACGCCTCAAGTAAGAAGAAGGGTTAGGATAACCATAGATGGGGGTTGGTGCCTCATGTAGGAGGAAGGGCCAGGATAGCCCATGTAGGACTATGCGATGACACTCTCCACTAGTTGCCCTTATGCTTTGCTTTCTTTCTTGCCTCTAGAAGTGGTTAATGGTTGTTGCCTTTGATTTATTTATGATGTGTTTTATGGCCTTGTGTTTATTATGATTGGATCTTGATTGTTGTCGTTTATGATCTATGCAATCTTTTGTTGTTGCTATTGGAGTTATTGTTACTATGTTATTCTTTATTGGAGTTAGTCTTGTTGGCATTCTTGGTCACGGTCACTTCCTTGTCACCTCTGAGCATGGGGGGTGGGTTTTTCTAAAACCCACGTGGTTGGGTGGAACATGCTTTGCACCTGTTGGTTTCCCCATCAACGTTCGTTCTACACAGTATCCCTCATATGGAGCTTGTACTAGATATTCATCTTGTATTTCAGATATTCTTTGTATGTTGTATCTATCCCACATGTATGGGAGGTTTTGATGTAACTCATGTATTGTGAATATGTAATGTATTAAAAGATGATGTATTGTAAATGCACCCTTGTAATCATTCATGATTTATGAGATTTATTATGGTTTGTATCATGTGATGTATTATATTTATGCTTATGAATGTTTGGATGCTATCTCTTGCAAATGATTATTTTAATGTCTATGATGGATGTAAAGTTAGTTAAGTTATTTATATTTATACGTATCTTCCGTTATGGGTTGGTTTTATGCAATGTGACCTCACATGCCCCAAAGGACTTAAATGTTTAAGATGTTATCGTGTAATGTAATAATGTTTAATGGTTCTTTATATGTTTAATTTGTGTTATTTAAAAAAAAAATGTGTTCATAGTTGTTGTCCTTTGGGGTTTGCACGACGGGCGTTACAACTTGGTATGAGAGCCAAGGTTGCAAACACTAGGTTCTCTAGGTAGTTTTAGTCCATTGGGTAACCTTTACGTTTGACTCTTGAGCTCACTTGTACCTTTATCTTGTTGCGCAAAAATATGCCTTGAGGTAGAGGATGTGGCTGAGGAAGAGGCTGTGGTGCCGGTTGTAGAGAAAACCAGAAAAGTCCATCAGCTCCAAGTTCCCATGGTTCAGAGCATGAGGAATGACAGAGTCCTCAAAACAATCTGTCAGGTGGCGGTCAGAACCCAGAAAATATTGGTTTAGATGGACATTTGTAGCACCTTCTAGGGGAGATTCTTGATCAGTTGGTACCCAGGCTAGAGGAGGAGGAGCGGGTCTAGAGAGAAAGGGAAAGGCCGCCGAGGCGGAGGGAAACAACAGTGGATTAGGATGCAGTGCTAGCTAGTCATATGAGAGACTTGATGAGAGCACACCCACCTACATTCGAGGGTTTTGGAGGAGGTCTTGAAGCAGAAACATGGTTAATTGATTTGGATTGATGCTTCACGATGAACCCCTATGGTAGCAATACCAAATCTCGGTGCGCAGTCATGCATCTACAAGGCTTCACATCCACTTGGTGGCAGCTAGGAGAAAAAAAGTTACATTTGGATATCAGCATGGTCACATGGGAGTTATTTCTAGATAGGTTCAAGGCTCGCTTCCTTTCAAATCATTGGAGGCAACCCAGGGTAGATGAGTTTTATGACCTTAAGCAAATGTCGATGTTCATTGAACAATATAAGCAGCGATTCTATGAATTGAAGTAGTATGCAGGGATCAGCCATGATGAAGGGATGTTAGTGCAACATTTTGTTCGGGGCTTAAATGCCCGAATTAGTGGTGGCGTGCGAGTCTTCGAACTGAAGATGATGGAAATTGTAGTTGAAAAGGCTTGATTGGTAGAAGAAAATTTGGCCATGGCCTTGGGTGGTCACATTGGAGTGCAGATTGGCAGTGTGCCTACACCTGGCTTTGGCACTCATGGAGGTCAGACACAGGCTGCAGGATCTTCTAGGAACCGATATGCACCCTTTAAAGGGGGTCAGTAGTAGCAGTAATCACAGTCAAAGCATAAAAACTCTCCATCTCAGCAAGGTGGCAATTCTTAGTTTCGAAGGGATCGAAATCAGAACCGAGCTCGTCAGGAGTGTTTTGAGTAGCCCGCACCAAGTTTTCAGTCAGCGCCGAGTTGAGGAAGCTATCAATAGTCAAATGCTTCATCTGGGGGCAGAGGATTTGGCCGAGGTACTGGTTGCTACTCGTGTGGGAAGCAAGGGAATATTGCTAGATTGTGTCCACAAAAGAGCACCTCAGGATTTAATCAGAGACTAGCTAGGTTGGAACTGAAAGTGGGTGATGCAGGGAGAGCTCATTGTGTCTTCACGATAGTGGATAATCGATAGGAAAACCACCAGAGCACCGTAGTTGAGACAACAAGTGTGTTGCATAACACTAGTATTTCTATACTCTTTGATTCTGGTGCATCTGATTCTTTTATATCTCCTTCAATAGTTGAGTGATGTAGATTGGTGGCAATTAGTCAAGGCATAAAATGGCAGGTTGAATAGGCCTTAGGGTCAAAGGTTGTTGTAGAGAAGCTTGTGCAAGGTTGTAGTATGGTTATAGGGGCATTAACAACTAAGGTGGACCTCTGAATCCTACCACTTGGTTCATATGATGTCGTCTTTGGAATGGATTGGTTGAGTGCACACCATGCCATGATAGATTGTTGTTGTAAAGCAGTGCGGTGCATTGATGATTCTGAAAAGGAGGTGGAGATCGTGGGTATTCAAAGGCCCATCTCATTGCGAATGATCTCTGCCATACAACTAAAAATACTTTTTCAACAGGGTTGTCAGCTTTTTGCAGTTTCAGTGAGTGACCTTGAGTTAGAGGATAGTCGAGGGGTGTCATTGGATGATTACCCTCTCCTTGCAGAGTTTTCAGATGTTTTTCTAGGTGAGATACCTAGTATGCCGCCTAAACGGGATATAGATTTCAAGAATGATCTCGTACTTGGAGCTGAGCCGATATCTCAAGCTCCGTAGCGGGTGACAATGCAAGAACTTCAAGAACTTCGTCTGCAATTGGAGGAGTTGCTAGCCAAGGGGTTTATCCACCCAAGTGTTTCCCCTTGGGGAGCACCTGTGATATTCGTAAAGAAGAAGGATGGTTCTCTCCGCTTGTGTATTGATTACAGGCAGTTGAACAAAGTAACAGTGAAGAACCGATATCCCTTGCTCAGAATTGACGATCTTTTCAATCAGATAAAAGGGGCGAAGGTATTTTCTAAGATTGATCTCAAATTAGGATATCATTAGTTGCGGATTGCGGATGCAGATATTCATAAAACATCATTTCACACTTGATACGGACATTATAAGTTCATTGTGATGTCATTCGGGTTAACAAATGCACCTTCAATCTTCATGAGCTTGATGAATGGGGTGTTTCGTACGTATTTGGATAGATTTGTCTTGGTGTTTCTTGACGATATTTTGATTTATTCCAGGTCTATCGAAGAACATGAGGAACATCGAAGGCAGATGCTGCAATGCTTAAGGGACAAATAGTTGTATGCCAACTTGGAAAAGTGTGACTTCTATAAGACTGAAGTTCAATATTTGGGCCATGTGATTTCAGGTGATGGAATTTTTGTTGATCCTGCAAAGATTTAGGCCATTGTGGATTGGCCTGCACCCACAAATGTCTCAGAAATTCACAGTTTCATGGGACTAGATAGCTATTATCAGTGGTTGTCCAAGGCTTTTCAAGGATTCCCCATCCTATCACCTCTCTCCAGAGGAAGGGAAAGAAATTTCTTTGGTCAGATCAATGTCAGTTAGCATTCCAAACTCTTAAGGAAAAGCTGACTAGTGCACCAATTTTGGCAGTACCTAACCCTATGGGGGAATTTGTAGTATGTACGGATGCTTCTTTGGAAGGCTTAGGGGCCATTTTGATGCAAGAAGGGCGAGTGATTGCATATGAATCCTCAAAACTTAACGATCATGAACTAAAGTACCCCACACATGACCTTGAGTTGGCCGAAGTTGTTCATGCTTTGGTAAGATGGAGGCATTTCCTTTTAGGGCATTGGTTCAAGTTACATACAGATCATCGTAGTCTGCAATACATCTTCACGCAACCAAACTTGAATGCAAGACAAAGGAGGTGGATGGAATTCTTGTGCGAATATGATTTTGAAGTAAAGTATATCTAGGGAAAAGAGAATGTGGTGGCAGATGCCTTGAGCCGACATAGACATGAGATTTTTGTTGTGGCTCTCGAGGTTGATTTGAGGAGTCAGATCCTAGCAACTCTTCCTTCAGACAATTGGTATCAAGAGATGAAATTTGAGATTGAGTCAGGCAGAGCTTTGGAAGGAAAATTTGTTGGATACTCATTGGATTCTGATGGTGTGTTGAACTATGTAGGCCGAATGTTTGTACCTCCTGCAGAGGGTCTTCACACCCTAATCTTGACTGAAGCCCATCAGGCACCTTATTCGACACATCCTGGAGTTAAGAAAATGTATCTAGATCTGCGCTCATTATATTTTTGGGTAGGATTGAAGCGTGATATCGCTGATTTTGTGGCTAGATGTCTAGAATGTCAGAGGGTTAAGCTGAGCATCATCATCCGACAAGTTTTTTGCAACCTCATCTTGTTCCAAAATGGAAGTGGGACATTATCTCTATGGATTTCATTGTCGGCTTGCCTATGTCTTCTAGGCGGCACGATGCTATCATGGTCACCGTTGACAGACTGACCAAGGTAGCCCATTTCTCTCTTGTTCAATCTTCCTATACGGCTTCTTCGGTAGCCAAGGTGTTCATGGAGGACATTATTCGTTTGCATGGGATACTACGAAGAATCATTTCTGACAAAGATCTGGTATTAACATCTATGCTATGGACATGTTTGCAGCGGTCCTTAGGGACTCGATTGAACTTTAGTTCTGCCTGCCATCCTGAGACAGATGGTCAGACTGAGAGAGTCAATCAGGTGCTTGAAGATATGCTATGCATGTATGTCATGGACCAACAATCACATTGGGAAGATTATCTGCACTTGGTCGAGTTTTCCTACAACAATGCTTACCATAGTTCGATCAGCATGGCTCCTTTTCAGGCGTTATACGATCGTCCTTGTCGTACCCCTTTAAGCTGGGATCGATTAGAGGACAGGGTTCTTCTTGGACCTGAAATGCTTAGAGATATGGAGCAGCAGGTAACTCGCATCGGAGAGCATCTTGTAGCAGCTCAAGATAGGCAGAAGAAGTATGCCTATGCACACAGAGTTGATCGGCAGTTTGCAATTAGTGATCGTGTGTTTCTTCGAGTACATCCATGGAAGAGCTCTATTCGCTATGGAAAGGGTTCTAAGCTTACGCCCTAGTTCGTAGGGTCGTTTGAGGCGTTAGAAAGAATTGGTCTTGTTGCCTACCGCCTGGCCTTGCCACCTAGTTTGTCGCGGATTCACGATGTTTTACATGTTTTAGTCCTTAGACCATATTTTCCTGATGTTACTCACGTACTTGATTGGAATGCTCTACAGGTCGAGGACATGCAGCTAGCTCTCAAGCCCGTGGCCATGTTGCAACACATGAGATTTTCCCTCAAAGGCAAGGATATTGAGTAGGTGCGGGTCTAGTGGGATCCCAATGATGAGACTTCAGCAACATGGGAGGATGCCTCCCGTATTAGGGAATCCTATCCTTACTTGTTTATTGGCTTCCAGGAGTAATCCAAATTCATGGGGGGGAGGATGTAATACCCCTCATGTTGCTATTTGGACTTGATATTTTATGTGGTTTTGCTTGATACTTTGAGACCCTAATAGTTATTGTTTATTGGTTGGATTGGTGGATTGGATAGTTTAGACTACTTGATGACTATGCTGCTTTATTTGATGACATGGATATTATGATATGACATTATAGTTACATGTGATTTGGTAATGTTTAATTTTATTTTAGTAGTATATTGTGATGCAGTAGAATAGTAATTATTATATGATGATATGATGTGATCGGTTTAGTTTAGCAATGTTACTTTATACTTGATGTTGTAGTTGTTATTATAGCTTTGGTGAGGGGACAATGTAGCACCACTCGTTTGCGAGTGCCCTGCTACGCTACAATTCCTTCTCACGATGTGATGTATTTGATTATATATACATGTACACAACCTTGTTTGTATGCAGGAATTGCAGCAACAGAGTCTCCATTCCACCTGCTTCGACAGGACAGGGCGAGCATCAAATTAACCCAATGGGCATGAAGTTGATATAGAGATGACAAGTCACCCCGTCCCAATTTTGTCAACACATTATATGTCTAGTGGTATTGTGCGTCTTTGACCTTAGTCATTTTTGCATTTTATGATAGTTGTTTGTGTGAATGTATTTATGTTATTTATTTTACATTGGTGTTGTTATGATGTAATTTAAATAATTAAACGATTAAAATAAATGTTAATAATAGTTTTTGGAATAGTTTTTATTATAATATAAAAGTATTAAATTAAAAGTCATGTAATTTATTAAAGATAAATAAATTGAAAGGTGTAAATTAAATTATTTAAATTGGTATTTAGATAATTTAATGAAAATAGCATGTTGAGGATAATTAATGGAATAAAATAATTAAATAAGTTAAATTGTGTGTATTGCAAGTATAAATTAGCAAAATTGAAATTAAAACAAAAAGTGCAGTTCAAATAGAAAAAAATTCAAAAAAGAAATAAAAAAAGAAAAGGACCGATGAATGTTGAGACTTTTTGGCTAAAAAGTTGGTGAAGAAATAGAAGATTTCTATTCATCCTTTTTTTTAAGTTTTCAAAAAAAACAAGATGATATCTTTTTATTTAATAGGAAAAATGAGAGTTTTCATTCACGGGAAATTTGGCAGAAGCTTCACAAAAAATATTTATCTCTGTAAAATTGTTTTCATTTTTATTATTTTTGGGGAAAAACTTCTGTATAAAAAAAAAAATATAGCTTAAAAGTTTGATCAAAGAATCTAGTGGAGACGTCTATAGAAGAAAAGAGAACTCTTCGAAAAGGTTGGTTGGAATTGAAGGAAAGCTTCGTCAATTCCTCAGCAAGCACAGGACTCTAGGTTCCTTTTTGACCTTTTACTGTTTGATAAATTTGAATTTGCAAACATGTTGTTTTTGCAAACGAAAAATATTTTGAGGTTCTAGAAATTGTTGGGTAACAGATAAGTGAAAATTTTTTTTATCTGAGTCTCTGAAAATGTTTTGTATTCTTATAATTTTGTTTTGGAAAATTATTGCCTCTCTGAAATAGATGGATTTGTGTATTCATAAATATATATAAACAAATATAGTTTTTCTAGTTTCTACAGAGTTATGTTCTTGGTGATATACATATATATATATATATATACATATATATATAATTACACACAATAGTGTTTATATATATATAAATGTTATTTGAAAATTTATCCCCTTCTCGAGCCATACTTTATACGGACAACAACGGAATGAAATTTTTCCCACTGGGTGGGGCTTGGCCTTGGCCATACCCCTGCCCAGTCGGAAGTAGTGATGGCTGCGTACACAGTCAGGGTGACTGCCACAATAGTCCTTTGGATTGTTGTGAGTAGTCCTTTGGATTGTGCACGCGGCTGTGTGATTATGATTGGCTTTTCTTTCTTTAAAAGAATATTTTTTATGTTATTTAATATATATATATATATATTCTATCAGTAACAATTTTTTCAAGAATTTATAATAGAATAGAAAAAAAAATATTAATAACCAAAATGTGTATATATATATATGTTTTATTTATATATATATATATAAGATATAAATATATAGATATATAGTTATCTTTTATGAAATTATTATTGGAAATTGGCAAAATCATACACCAGAATTATTATTATGTTTTATTTCAAAATTATTTCATCGAAAATGGATTTTGTTACATTGTTTAATTGCGAATGAAATAAAACAAATTGTGGTATTGAGAGTTTGTTTTGTATTACCCATGTGTGGATGTTGTTATGTTAACTTGCATTATGGAATCTTGTTAAATTGATTTGGTTACTTTTCCTTATCGTTATGTTATTGTTGTGGATTTATCAATGTGGGAAACCAATTTGATTTAGGAACCCGCTTAGGGATGTTGTAGGCTTCCAGAGGCTTGAGCTTATTAGTTAATCGATGTATCTCTCTTTATGTGCACTTGATGTGGCAAGTGTTCTGGTATCATTATTTTGAAAGGGTTGTACGAGAATTGTTGAGACTCTGATCATGTGCTTTTAGTGAGATGGGTAATAACTCACATGCTTTTCTATTGAGATTTTATGTGGTACAACCCTTGGTTTTGTATATATTGTGGGGTCTCCTAAGAGAGTGGCTCTTCGTGGGGGTCGGCGCCTCAAAAGGAGGAAAGGCCAGGATAACCCACGTAAGAGTTAGATTAACAAGTGAAAACCTAATAATAGAATTTAGGGGGATGGGTAGTAATAACATAATAAGATAATCTTGGATACCTTGTTTATCCATTAGGGCTTTCACAGACTAATGGTAGACTAAGAAGGTTGTGGTTGGCAAGGTTGTTACCTCATCTTCATGAGAGGATAATGGCTCTGCATGAGTCACCTTATGGGGTCGGCTCCTCAAGTAGGAGGAAGGGTCAGGATAACCATAGCTGGGGGCTGACGCCTCATGTAGGAGGAAGGGCCAGGATAACCTTTATAGGACTATGCAATGACACTCTCCACTAGTTGCCCTTATGCTTTGCTTTCTTGCTTGCCTCTAGAAGTGGTTAATGGTTGTTGTCTTTGATTTATTTATGATGTGTTTTATGGCCTTGTGTTTATTATGATTGGATCTTGGTTGTTGTCGTTTATGATCTATGTAATCTTTTGTTGTTGCTATTGGAGTTATTGTTACTATGTTATTCTTTATTGGAGTTAGTCTTGTTGGCATTCTTGGTCGCGATCACTTCCTTATCACCTCTAAGCACGGGGGGTGAGTTTTTCTAAAACCCGCGTGGTCGAGTGGAATGTACTCCCCACCCGTTGGGTTCCCCATCAACTTTCGTTCTACACAGTATCCCTCAAATGGAGCTTTTACCAGATATTCATCTTGTATTTTAGATATTCTTTGTATGTTGTATCTATCCTACATGTATGGGAGGTTTTGATGTAACTCATTTATTGTGAACATGTAATGTATTAAAATATGATGTATTGTAAATTCACCCTTGTAATCATTCATGATTTATGAGATTTATTATGGTTTGTATCATGTGATGTATTATATTTATGCTTATGAATGTTTGGATGTTATCTCTTGCAAATGATTATTTTAATGTCTATGATGGATGTAAAGTTAGTTAAGTTATTTAGCTTTATACGTATCTTTCGTTATGGGTTGGTTTTATGCGATGTGACCTCGCGTGCCCCAAAGGACTTAGATGTTTAAGATGTTATCGTGTAATGTAATAATGTTTAATGGTTCTTTATATGTTTACTTTGTGTTATTTAAAAAAAAAATGTGTGCATAGTTGTTGTCCTTTGGGGTTTGCACGATGGGTGTTACAAACTCAATGCCCTGCAAATGGATAGGCCTTCTCGAGTGCATCCTTAGCCTTTGCAAGCACTTAAGGCAATGCATGATGACTCATTATCTTATAATTGAACATTTTACTCCACCTCATTTGACCAAACGAGGAACCAAAGAAAATATGAAACAATGAAAAAATCACTAAAAACCATTTAAAATAGCCAGGCAAACATTGTTGCTAAATCATCAAAATAGCTGACCACATATGCTAACAAGTAGATCAAAAACCATTCAAACATTCACTATTAACTCAATAATAGAAACCAATCATGTAATTGGTATTAGCCTCAATAAATCATCCCATGAAATCACTTTTAATCTGATAAAATCTACTAAGTGACAGTGACACAAAACATAGTTCCAGTTGTTGTTTAAACAAATGAGAGGCATAGAAATTTCACAACAATTCAAAGTGCCCAAATCTAAATTTGGAGCTTGACCCATTTCAGATTTTGACGTTTCTAGATGGATTCCACCTTTGTATTCTAATTTTATGACCAAAAGTAAGGTGTTAAAAAAAACACGTTTTTATGCAAGGTTGGGAAAAAACATGAAAAATAAAAGTGCACGGATTAAAAATCGGACAAAGACCCAGTTGAGATATTAACATTTCTACATGGAATTTTCCTTTACTTTGTATTTTTAGCAGGCGATTAATGAGCAACAAAGAAAAAAAAATTAACAAGTTGGGAAAAAGAGCAATAAAATAAAAGAAATAAAAATTCCTAGAAAACTATTTTTCCAACAACCCATTTTAGATTTATTGGAATGCACAAAAATTTTCCATAAGAAAAACTACGAGGCAACAATTTGAATCCAAAATAAGCATTATCCATCCTCAAAATATTCACAAAGTAGAACAAAGGAATAAATCTGCCATAAGGAAAAGCAAAGCTTACCATTCCTAAGCTAAATAACATTTTATACCACCAGAAATTCAAGGGATTCAAGAACCATAGATAAATACCTCATTGTTTCCTCAAAATTAAAATGAAAGATTGCTCTGAATAGAAGGCATGGCTGGGTTCCAAAATAGGACAGCAAGGAGGAAATGGCATGCTGAAATCAACAATCAAATGCCCACAAATTTCTTCTCAACAAAATCTCCACATTGCTCCCCAACTCTGTTGCCCAATTCATGGGTTTTTTTCTTCTCCTTCCAAAAACAAAAAAATTCTTCTCCTCCCAAAAAGAGTAACTCTCCCTGAAACAAAATGAAAATATATCTATCTCAAACAAAACCTAATTCTCTTTTAAAAACACTTCCAACCATAAATGAATTAAAACATTTAATTAAATAAACTATTAAATCTCTTCAAAGAAATTAATTAAAATCGCTAATATACAACATTCTCTATTACACATAAAATAATAATTTAAATCCAACATTAAATACACACAAGCCCCCCAAGAAGATTTAAATAAAACTATGAAGGCTCACAAAATGGATTAGTAAAATCATTTAAAAATTTCCAAATGAAATATATCATTCTCTCGAATGATCAATAAAAATCATTTAAAATAACATATTTAAAATCTCAAGGATAAAACCATACTGGTAAACCACATATGACTGAAAGGTGCTCTGAACATTATCGTTAGGTAACCAAACAGTTAGACATCAACAAGGAAACACTCCACTAACAGGGTACAGTGGGCTAGGGCAGGGGACATTTGGCCTGTGACTACCTCCAGTAACCACCATTGGGGAATATGAGTATGCTCAGGCCTGTGGATCTAGGCAGAGTTGATACTCAGTACCTGCATCACTCCAATCTCACATCAAAGTACATGTGCATATAACATATATCATGTAGTTGAAGCAACAACAATCATCAAGAAGAGGGTCATGATATCATAAGTCTCTCGGATACGAGTGTTACGACATCATCCCCTTCTTGTCCATAATCATGGAAAAGCAATGATAATAGTATATAAACATATAAGCATGTAATCCAGAATAATGACTAATCATGATAACCTTTTCCCTTAATCATCAATGTCTAATCTCATTATGATAACATTTAACATTTAAAGTATCAAATCAAAATCAAAATACTATCTTACCTAGGCTGGAGTTAGAGAGGTGTTACATCCTCCCTCCCTAAGATTTGACTTACTCTTAGAAGTAATGTAAACTCAATATGTAGCCACATCACACATTAGTACTCAAAATCTATTAATCAACATTTACATATTGTACTTCATTCCAAAGATGAGAAATATAATATACATCATTCATCACTAAAAGAAATAGAAAGGGCATTCATATATCATTCACCTTTCTAAGAATCACTATCAATATGTTGACATATACCTTACTCATAAGGTCTCAACATGAAACAAAATAACATGGTTAATCTCATTAACATCACATGTGTCACAATTCTCAAAATAAGCATTTAATTTAACATCCACATTCATTTAAGGATACATTAATTTCCACTAAGAATAGGGTAAAGAAGATGCATAAGCACTCAATTCTTTCCAAAACACCATTGTTTGCAACAATATTTGTTTTCCACACACTTCCAATCTCACACATTAGAATATATTCTGCATCACTTTCAACAAAATATAACAATTTACACTTTCTAAAGCACAATAAGCCAACTTTTGAACTTTTCATATGAAACCATATCCAAGATGAAACATGCATTTATACATACATACATAATTACATCACTAGGAATCACATCACAAGGCTACACAAGGGTCCATCTGGACAAAGATAAGCAACATACTAATCCATGATACATATTCCATGAGCCAAGAGCCAATATCCATCTCACATAATCCATACCTAACACTCAGTAGTTTGATGGTGTTAGGTCACACACACATAGTGAGACCATCCAAACAAGACCACAATGACCTATCTCTTGTTGAATAAGGTGGTTAGCCTCCAAGAAAGAGTCATCACACATAGGTGGGTAGTGGATCCTAGTTGTGTAACAACCTCACATACCCCCATCCTCAAAGTTGCCTATGTCTACTTCCTCATATACATTCAATCGAGTCTGGCTCTCCCGTTCTCGATGAGGAATCACATTACAACACAAGACCAACATTTGAAAACAACAAATAGAAAACTAGTTTAGCCACCAAAGATCATAAATAATTATCAAATAAAGATTCAATTTCAGCAATAAAGCAAGAAATGTGTGCAATTTCAACACTAAATCATATGTCACTATGAGGGCTATGAGCAATTAAGATCACAGGGTGTGGCTAAACCATCACAAATAAGAAAAAAAAAAAATCCGGTCCTCAAAATCAAAATAAAGTCATCAATAACTAAAAGAAGATTCACAATCTTTGAAATGGCACAATACATAACTATGTGACTAAAATAGTGATGCAGGAGCATCCAATGGTGTGAGGGAAATCTTGCATCACCCAAAAATATGCTTTCCATTTATGCTCCTTTTGTTTGCTTTTTGTAAATATTTTTGCATTTTTGGATACCATTTTCGTCAAATAAGAGTTCCCAACTTTCAGAACTGTTTTTTTGCTTTTTATGCTCAACTGCTATTTTTAGCAGGTGTGAATTTGAAGGCATGGGAAGACAAAAAATTATGGGAAGGTTCATGATGGAAAAATAAGCACTTTGATGAAAGAATCAGGTCAAGATCATTCACAGTTTGAAAGTTTTTCAAGTTCCAGTTTCTGCTTTTTGCCATGAAAAACCTTTCGAGTCCAGTTTGAGGCACTAAACGGTCCTGTACAGGCCTAGAAATTTCCAGAACTAATAGAGCAGTTCTTAGCACGTTCTTCACTCCAAGTCCTTTCTGACAGTGCAAACAGTTTGAAAAATGGAGTCCCAGATCAAAAGTTATGGCTTTCGGAAGTTGGCCTATTTTTGGAAAATTGCAAATTTTTGAATTACGACTCAATGTTTGAATTTCAAATTGTAATTTTTGGCGTCAAACCACCAAAACTCTTATCTCGAATGTTGTTTTTGGCTCCAAACCAAAAGGGGGCTATTTATGGGCTAGTTTCTGATTTTTGGATAGCTTTTTGGGGGAAAAGAGTTCACATGCTGCGAAAAGGGGTAACTTCTATAATTTTCTGTAATTTTTGAACTTTTGTAGCTTGCATGTATCGTAGAGCTTGAGGATTTGGGATCCTCTACATGTAAGAAGTTCCATTCTAAATAATAATAAAATTTCTCTAGTTGTTTGCATCATTTTCTGTGTCTCAGGTTTGCTCCCTCGTCAAATAGTCACCAAACAAGGAATGAGGGAACAATGTCTAACTATGGCAATAGCCCCTCATGTGGTGTGGAGTGAACACACCAACCGATGGCATGAGGTGTACTCCTCAGCTACACCCTACATCACGTTGTCACGTAATATGGACTCACCAAGTGGCCCACACACTCCTTGGTTGTTTGCATGGAATGTGCACCTCGGCCACATCCCACATTGCACCTCAGCATGACATGGTCATACGTCGAGCAATGAAGGAACATACTAGTTGTATGCTACATGGCAGTGTTTTTGTGGCTCCGTAGAAGTAGGCATGCACAAAACACACCCCACATAGCGATACCTTGTCGAAAAGGAACACATAGGTACTTGTTGTAGCCAGAGGTATACATGGCTAGGACATACCCATATGCCAACCGACCCAAACACTATCAAGAGAAAACATGAGTGTCCCTCTATGAGTGTACGAGGCCCCATCACACTCATCACACAAGTAGGCTATCATATCACAATCTCATAGTGCACCTTCACATGTTTAAGTACATGGTATCATTTCCTCGAGCTCGGCTCACTACCATCAGCAACATGACATCATCCAACACTATGTTGGAACATCAGTGAGGTGTGGCATCATATCTATGGCATCATGGTAAAACACATGTAGAGCAGAAGATATAATGCATATATGAGTATAAAAATATGGGGCTACTCGAGCCTCACCTCTCATGTGGACAAGGTCAACTCGCTAATGCCAGCTCAATTCCCTTGCAGGTGGCCAAACAATGCCAACTCAACGTCCCTATGGATGGCCAAGAAATACTAACAAACCTATGCTATTGTACTCAAAACTATGGGGATTAGGCTAGCACATATGGATCAAGCACCCTGATCCATCATAAGGGGAAGTAGTGAGTACTTTCCTTGGGATCGGTTGAGTTGAGACTGCTCCACGCCGTAATATGCATATGTTGCACACTTCGCCCAAGGAACTTTTTTGGCTACTACTACCCCTTCATAGATTGAGGGACTAGAGAATCAAAAGAAGAGATTCTACGAAACTAACTTTTGGAAACTCTTAAATATATATAAATTTCAACCACACATGGGTTGGCCCTCAATCAGGTAACAAACATACAAGCACACGTAATGGTATGGTTAATCCCACACCAAAAATCCAACATATTCCCCATGGATGGGTACACAATCTCACCATTCCATGGGCACACAAAGCAAGTACGGGGTAATCACAACACTCAACATGAGCACTATTACAAGATGTTCACATAATAAGGAGTACCTTTTCCCATTTCCTCTTACCAAAATAAAACCATTATCTACCTCTAATTATGCGACATCAATACAAACTTTCCAAGAACATGTACTCCCAGCATCCATACAATATATCATAGTTCTACATGGAGTAAATCAACAATGCCATAATAACTCTCACATTCATATTTACTATTATTAAGTGGTATATCACATTACTACACATATATGTTAACCACATTTATTTCCTATACACAGTGCAATATCATTACAATGTTTACTTAAGACAAGGTATGTAATATTGTCACTTCAACATACATTTAACATTTTGCATTTATCATTAACATGTCAATGGTTTCACTATTCCCTTTTTCTCTAAACTTTACTTAATACAAAATGATTTTCTATCCAAATTCATACATGTTCCATGATTATGAATGTAACTTGGGGACTTAGGTCCTTTACCCAAAGTTTGATCTAATAAAACAAACCTTCATGAATGCATAAACATTTGATCATAAGAGACAAGTATACAATGCATTTCAATACACCACACATTCAAAGATAGGAATCTTTGTTAAACCAATGAGAAGAGAGAGAAGGAGAGAGAGGGATTTACAATTCTGACATAAGCACGAATGCAAACATGGTTTCATCATCACACAATCCCTTTCACATAAATGCATCAATCATATCAGAGCATGTAATAATCTCTATGATCTAACATCATGATCATTCATTTTCTATTACCATATTTATAATCTCAATACAATATAACATGCAAAAGAAACTCCAAAACCACGTAGGGTCAGTCGAGCAATCATTAACACAAGGAAGTAAAGCACAAGAAGACATGCACTAAAAACTTGCATGGTGATGGAAAATAGCAAGAATCAAGAAGAGAATTCACACAAATGGAACTTCTTGGCATCCTCAAGGTCAATCAGACCTTCCCACAACGTGAACAAAGAAACCAAGCAAGGGAAATTTTAGGCAACACGTGTCACCTATAACTTACCAACAAGCTAACGTCCAACATGCCCACCCGCAACACAGGATAAAGGGAAGTAATCAATCTCAACCTTGGGAGACTCTCAACCAAGGGAATCACTCCAATCCTATAGGGTAAGGAAAGACTTAGGAGGCACCATTCCTCCAAAACACAAGTCAGGGTTGGGAAACTCAACCCTCTAAAATTCCATACTAAGGAACTCAAAGCAAGAGGTCCTATGACTATCTCGCCACAACACGCACTTGGAACACACACATCAAGCACACTAAAACCACATGGGCTACAACCACACTCAGGGACCACTCAGGGGTCACAACCCTTTACACCACAAAAAATTCCCACATCAAGAAGGAGACCAATGATAACACACTTCTTTGTAGACTTGAGGGTCTAACTAACCCTCACACAAAATCATTCCTCAACACGACATGCAAAGGGTGGAAAACAACACTTGTTGCTATCCACCATACACAACACACCAAGAAGGAATCAACCATAAGCAAGGATCCTAGTGCTGCAACAGGGGCTCTACCTCTAACTCTGCCTCTGGCTCTACCCCTAGGAGGCATCCTAAAGGAAACAAGGAACACATCAAAATAGATCATCACAAGGATGGTCTATACACCACACTAAGGCATGAACGCTAATCAACAAAACTATGAAAAACAATATAACAAGCTCACACCACACACACCAAACACAACATAACAGAAAAGGCTCAAGTACGCCAGGGCTCCCAGTGCGTGAACATGGGCTCTAATACCAAATGTAACATCCTGCTATGCAACCCCAAAGGGTAAGAGCCAAAACAGGACAAGATAATTTTTTGTTTTTAAAAACATAAAGAATAACTTACACATAAAGTTGTTGCCAATATGATATATCGACAAAATACATGATCGAATGCACAACCCAAAGGAGAGGACTAGTTTACCCTCTAGAGAAAATCTGATCTGAAGCAAACAGGATAGCTCCAAAAATTTATGCTCCGATGCTCCAGAATTATTTGTGCAAGTGCTCCAAAATTATCTGTGTTGGTGCTCCGGAATTGTCTCCACAGGTGCTCCAAAATTATCTATGCAGGTGCTCTAGAAATATCTGTTGTAACATCATAGAACACATATAGAAATCTTGGAGGCACCAGAACATTAATAACAACAACATAGGGCAACAAATAGAAAGAGGCGATGCACCAGAACTTTAGCAGACTATTGCATGAAGGAAATACACAGTCAAAGCTCTGATTTTGGCATGAAAATTTTTGAAAGATAAACCAAAAAGATCATCATAATACAAATGAGTCTGATACTAGCACCAGAACCCGTAATTCAAATATTAAACATCACATTTCTTCTCATTAAATTATATAATTACATCTTCTCTCTCAAGAGAGTACAATATACATAAAGGAATATACATGAGTACAAATAAATAGCTATGAATAATATATACCAACTAATGAAATAGCACAAGAGAGAACACCTCCAACTGATGCTCCAATAACCTATACATCGGTTCCCAATTGTGGTGGCAACGCCTCCCTACCATGTGGACTCAAAAGAGACTACCCCACCGTGCTCAAAGTTAGTCACAAGGCCCAAGCAAAAATAACAAGGCAAGGGGGTAAAAAATGGCCAACACTCACATCAAACATAGAGAAAACATGAAATACAATGCACAAGGCCAATGTCACAACATGGAGATGCTCATACAATAACATGTAAGGTACTACTCACGACTACTAAGGTACGTGGTACTAGAGTGCAAATCAGATGGAGTATCATCATGCGTGCTTGAAAGGATGGCACCACATGGAATCAAATACATCTCTCATACGAATGAGGAAAACTAAATCATGCACAAATCAACGCCCTACAGATGAATAACACAACGCCCGACAGACAGATAGGCCTTCTCAAGTGTATCCTTAGCCTTTACAAGCGCTCATGGCCATGCTTGAGGACTCGTTATCTTATAATTGTTTTACTCCACCTCATTTAACCAAACGGGGAACCAAAGAAAATATGAAACAATAAAAAAACCACTAAAATCTATCATAAAAACCATTTAAAACAGCCAAACAAACATTGTTGCTAAATCATCCAAACAGTTGATCACATACGCTAACAAGTAGATCAAAAACCATTCAAACATTCACCATTAACTCCATAATAAAAACCAATCATGTAATCAGTATTAACCTCAATAAATCATCTCACGAAACCACTTTTAAATTAGATAAAATCTACTAAGTGACAGTGGCACAAAACATGGTTCTAGTTGTTCAAACGAATGAGAAAGAGGCATAAAAATTTCATAAAAATTCAAAGTGCCCAGATCTAAAATCAGAGCTTGACCCATTTCCTATTTTGACATTTCTAGATGGATTCCATCTTTTTTTTCTAATTTTATAACCAAAAGTAGGGTTTTGTTCAAAAAAATGTGTTTTTATGCAAGGTTGGGCAAAAACATGAAAAATGAAAGTGCCCAGATTAAAAATCGAACAAAGACCCAGTTGAGATATTGATGTTTCTACATGGAATCCACCTTTACTTTGCATTTTAGTAGGAATTTAATGAGAAAAAAAATTAACAAGTTGGGCAAAAAACAATAAAATAGAAGAATTAAAAGTGTCCAAAAAACTATTTTTCCAGCAACCCATTTTAGATATATTGGAATGCACAAAAATTTTCCATAAGAAAAAATATAGGGCAACAATTTGAATCCAAAACAAGCATTATCCATACTCAAAATATTCACAAAGTAGAACAAAGGAATAAATCTTTCATAAGGAAAAGCAAAGCTTACCATTCCCAAGCTAAATCACATTCTATACCACTAGAAATTCAAGGGATTCAAGAACCACAGAAAAATACCTCATTGTTTCCCCAAAATTAAAATGAAAGATTGCTCTGAATAGAAGGCGTGGTTGGGTTCCAAATAGGACAACAAGGAGGAAATGACATGCTGAAATCAACAATCAGATTCCCACAAATTTCTTCTCAACAAAATCTCCACATTGCTCCCCAACTTTGCTACCCAATTCATGGGTTTTTTTCTTCTCCTTCCAAAAACAAAAAAATTATTCTCCTCTCAAAAAGAATAACTCTCCCCCAAAAAAAATGAATATATATCCATCTCAAAACAAAACCTAATTCTCTTTTAAAAACTCTCCCAACAATAAATGAATTAAAACATTTAATTAAATAAACTATTAAAGCTCTTCAAAGAAACTAATTAAAATCACTAATATATAACATTCTCTATTACACATAAAATAATAATTTAAATCCAACATCAAATACATACAAGCCCCGCAAGAAGATTTAAGAGAAAACTATAAGAGCTCACAAAATGGATTAATAAAATCATTTAAAAATTTCTAAATGAAATATAGCATTCTCTCGAATGATCAATAAAAATTATTTAAAATAATATATTTAAAATCTCAAGGATACAACCATACTGGTAAACCACATACGATTGAAGGTGCTCTGGACATTACCATTAGGTAACTAGACAGTCAGACATCAACAAAGAAACACTGCACTAACAGGGTATAGTGGGCTAGGGCAGGAGACGTTTGGCCTATGACTACCTCTAGTAACCACCATCAGGGAATATGAGTACGCTTAGGCCTGTGGATCTAGGTGAAGTCGATACTCAGTACCTGCATCACTCCAATCTCACATCCAAGTACATGTGCATATAACATATATCATGTAGTCGAAGCAACATCAATCATCAGGAAGAGGGTCATGATATCATAAACCTCTCAGATACGAGTGTTACGACATCATCCCCTTTATGTCCATAATCATAGAAAAGCAATGATAATAGTATATAAACATATAAGCATGTAATCCAGAATAATGAGTAATCATGATAACCTTTTCCCTTAATCATCAATGTCTAATCTCATTATGATAATGTTTAAGATTTAAAATATCAAATCAAAAGCAAAATACTATCTTACCCAGGCTAGAGTTAGAGAGCTGTTGCACCATTATGATGTTGTTTTCAATGTTTTGATACCTTAGGTTTCTCCTATCAATATAATGATAATGTTATTTCATTTGGAAAAGAATATTATGAATGCGGTTATATTTCATTCCAAAAAAAATATTTTTTATCATAGCATGGATAAGTTTGTTTAGCTTTTTTTATCAAAAGGCATAACTGATGAGGGTGGAAAATTCCTAATAATTTTACCTTTTTTTTTCCTTTTTCCTTTATGTTTCTTACCCTCCTGTCACTATTTGTCATAGGAAGTATAGATATTTGGTATAATGTAGGAGGAAATAAAAACAATTAGAAAATACCAATATCTATCAAAATGCTAATTATTTTTTGGATGAAATGGCAGGGGATAACTAAAGGGAGATGTTAGAGTTGTTAAGAACATGGATGGTATAAAAGAAAGGAGATGTTAGAGCTATTACGTTCAATCGATTTATAAACTATTTTTGAAAAAATTCTTATTAAAATTGTTACACGTTTGTGGCCAGTGGCCATTATCTATTTTATGTCAAAATTATTTTGTTTTGGCCATAGGCGACAAAATAAACCATAAAATATTCATCAGTGCTTATTTAGTATAAATATGTGTATTTAGAATACTTGATATATAGATATTAGTATAATAATAAACCATTGTTTTGAATCGTATTCTGGAAATTACTGTGCGTGCATGATTAGTTCAAACTAGAACAAAGTTTACATTTCATCACCAGATGACCAAAGAGGTAGGGCCTACTACTTGAGTTTTTCAGTGACTTTTCCAGATTAGTTTTGGTGTAGTAACTATGTGTAATTTAATTTTAAAGCAGGGTGATCCCACAATACTGGTTTATAATTTTTGGCCAAACTGGACAATGAACTAATTTTTTCTAACTAAATCTTCACTTTTGGGCACCTATAGTGGCTAAAATATGAGAAATTTGAAGATGCAAACTAGTGATTTGTGACATTTTGTCTATAGATTCTAAATATATATGTTTTATTTTTTTTGGAATTAGATTGCACTTCTTTTTCCATCTCCTTCAAAAACTAGTTTTTATTAGTAAACACCATTTTTAAGAAGTGATGCTCACCGTATACAATATAATTTTTTTTCTATGAAGGATAAAAATTTAATTTTTTTGAATTTAGATTTGTAACTACGATGTCTAACCAGTTCATTTGGTTTCATAGTGTTTTATTGAATATTTTTTCCTTAATCAAGTTTTGAAGTCAAACCAATTACAATTTAGACATAGGCGGACTGTATACAACATAATTTTTTTTGTACATGTATTAAAATTTATTTATTTTTTACTAGATCAAGAACATCAATACCTAGCTTGAACATATTTTTTAGAATTTTATTTTGATAATCTACTAGTTTTCCATGTGTAGAATAGAGAGTTTGATTTTCGGTGAAAAACCTACATTCATAAGAAATAAAAAATAAATATACTAATCAAATTAAATTTATTTGAAATTATAGTTTTTGGGAAGCTTATAACAACAACTACATACTCAAAAAAAAAAAAATTTAAATGAATTCATTTGATCCCCCAAAAGATAAATCAAAAGTGGTTTTTAATCAGCATTTTGATGGGTGTAAAGGAGACTCTTTTATAGGTATGGTTTAAAACTAGTGGGGTTCTATCCAAGCGGGTTTGATCTAAGGTGGTTTGATCAAAACCTCCTCAATTAGAATCCTTTAAATGGAACTTTTCAAGGCTTAAATCGTTATATTTTCTAAAAATATGTGATTTCAACAAAAATCAAGGTCTCTGAGAAAGTGTAAACCAATATTGTTGGATCACCCAACATTTTCTTTTCATAAATAGATGGTTATTCATAATTAATTGAAATTCATTTTAAAGTTGATTTCTTTTAGTTATCTATTGATGTGTATATTCAAAGCATAGTGCAAGAATTAAAGCTTTGATTTGTGTAACAAGAATTCACTATTGTTAGTGAATAATTTTTAAAGGTTTATTTATTTCTATCACTGCACTTCTTGTCACAACCTCTATCACTACATTTCTTATCACAGTTCCTGTCCCAGTTCCTATCACAAAACAAGAATAGGAAGATTAAACCATATTTTTTATTAGATAATCCTTGTGTGATTTAGTTTTATTCATCCCCACTTAGTTCACTATTTTCAACCATTCAGTATATAGCCACAAAAAATTTCATGAGCTTACGATCCTCATATTGAAATTTATGAAAAAACTGAGGAAATCAATACGAAGTTCCCAAAAATTGATTCAATTGTGTTAATCTCATTTGAAAGAATTACAAGGATGGTTTTCCCCAACATTGATCCATAGTTATTTCCAAACATTTTCGCACCATTGCCAGGGAAAAGTGTTAAAGGCCTATTAGTCTAGTGAATTAAGTTAGGACCAGTATGCTAAGACAAAATTTTGCACGACTTTCGACCTTTCCCATGTAATTATCCTTAGTTTTCTCTGTTATTGATCATATAGATGCATGAATCGTATTAGAGATAGTAAAGGAAGATTTGTTAAGAAGGATAAAGGAAGTAGTTCACAATAAGAAAACCTACAAAATGAATTAAAACCATTAATTATGCAAACACCATCTAACAAAGAGTTAGTTGAATCAGATATGAAAGATTTTTCATTGATTCCACCAGTGTCAAGTCTCCTTCTAATACCCAACAAGAGTCATTTGATGAATTAAATAAAAGGGTTGCTAAACTATTTCGATAATCTTACGAAATTTGAAGTGGGAAAGCTCTCATACACAAAGACCCTGAGTTATTATCATCCTTTTGCACCCCTTGGGCATTTGGAACCATGAACAACAATAACAATAACAATGATGAAAGAGCATTGGCCAACAAAAAACCTGTTACCTTTGAGTTTCCCATTGCCCATCCAAAAGAGGATGCCCCTATGAAGAATATACATCATTCTGTCTTGCCTATTTTTTGATGCCTTTCTATGGAAGACCACGATATGTTCCTCTTTGAATTTGATATTTTATTTCATAGTTACGATTATCACAACACTAGTACACAAACAACAATATATGACTAAATAAACTACTAAAAATTATATATAAATGACTAACTTTAGTCACATGACTATTAGTGGTTTATTTGTAGTCATTTATAACACCACTAAATTTATGACTAAAAAAATTTAGTCATTTATTTAGTTATTGATTTTAGTCATTAATTTGGTCATTGATTTGGTCATTGATTTAGTTATTGATTTAGTCATTGATTTAGTCATTAATTTAGTCATTTATATGCAATTTTTAGTCATTAATTTAGTCATGGTAGTGATTTATTTAGTCATATATTTAGTCATTAATTTAGTCGTATATTTAGTCATTGATTGTTGTTAACTAGTCATTTATTTAGTCATGGTAGTCATTACTTTAGTCATATATTTAGTCATTAATTTAGTCATATTTGAAGTCATTACTTTAGTCATATATTTAGTCATTAATTTAGTTATTACTTTAGTCATATATTTAGTTATTAATTTAGTCATTTTTATTTACCGGTTTCCATTAATTGGTAGTAAATATAGTCATGAAATGAATAATTTATTAAGTACTATAAATTTTATAATGCAAAACTAACATAATATTAAACTTGAACTAAAACATAAAAGAAAATAAAAGTATTACATATATGAACAAGCTACAACATGCTAGAATTAAAAGATTGATTCAACATCATGATAAATAAAGGTGATCTGCAATAAAAAAATTTAATGCAAATATATAAATTATATATATCAAGTTACAACATGTCAAAGTTGTCTAAAAGTACATATGTAAATATAATGAGAAATGTCAAAGTTCTCTAAGAGTTTTCAACTCTTTCAAATACACCATGATAATTAAGATCCCTGAACAACACATGCAAAATATTGCATAAAGCAGTGAGCCAAGATGTCTAACATTAACTAGTACATGATAAACATGTTCAACTGTGTTATTTTTTGCAAATATTTTAGTGGTCACCGTGTGAAGGTTCCCTCTTTCTCTTTCAGATGAACAACTCCATCTATTTTGTCTTCATAAACAAGGGGTATGTTACTTGTGACCTTTAAAATGTTTACATTTACATCTCTTGTTCCTTTCAAGTTGACTCCTTGTACAATAGATAGAGAGTAAATCCGTCGAATGCCCGCAGCATCACCATCAAATGGATCCAGCACCCTAACTTTATCCCCTTCTTTGAGTTTATCATTAATACATTTTTGCAAAAAGAAAAAAAAATAACACAGTATATTAGATAGGTAGTGATTACCCTTGTTTGCATAATAAAACAACCATTACTTACTTAAATAGTACTTGCATGTGTGTGTTAAAATAATTGCAAAAGAATTTTTTCAAAAATAATTGCAATGATCTAATTACTAAAAAACTAACACTTATAGAAGTGCTTACAATGTTACTATTAGCTTCATGCTAATTAGATACAAAGGTCACAAGTATAAACACTGCATTACCATGCACACATACCAGACTCATAAGGTTATGACAACACTATTACACATTAAAAAGGTAGCTAATGCACAAAAACAAAGAATGCAATATGAGAGCACTAGTAAATATTGTTGCAAGGTGAAGGTGAAATACATTGGGATGTACAAAAATAGTGGCATTAAAGCTCTGAAACATAACCCCATGCAGTCATCATAACCCTGTTAATGATGACATATAAAAGAAGAACAAAGAACAAAATGTATCAAGGCAACATGTGACAACCATTAAGAGCGATCATTGAGGAAATAATGCAGTCTTTCTCTATGGCTTTTATAGTAGTAGTAAAGGAGTAACAAATAAGGTTGGATGTAGAGGTCACATAAATAATAGAGAAAGAGTCTTTCACGGCTAGAAAATAGTGTAAGAGTATGCAAAAATAAGTCAGGAATGATGTCCAATGAACAAGTAGTAGTAGCAGCGATTTTCATGGCTGTAGCAGTGAGTTTAGTGCAAGGGCAGCGAGTTTTATGGTTGTAACAACGAGTTTAATGGATCGAGTAGCAAATATCATTACTAAACAACAAGAAGACACTAAGAGAAGGTGAAAATAATATCAAAAGAAACTTTTTTTTAATAACAACAACCATAATGAAGAGTTAATAGTAGATTCGTAAAGGAAAGAATAACAGGTATCATCCAATGAAAGAAGTGGCATGCTAAGTTCAAGATGTTGACAAGGTCAATTACAATGGCCTAAAACACATTCAAGCATCATAAAGTATTGAAGTGCCAACAATCCCCACTAAAAAGTGACAAAGTAGGTACAATGATTGTTCTATGGGTTACATTCAATGTTTTAGTTGTCTATTCACTATTCTATAAGCTTGTTCATTGTTTGGGATCATAACAGTCATTAATACATGAAGGGTTTTAGAATCAAGGAAAAGTAATGTTTCATAGCACTCACCTCAAGTTCAACACCAGTAGTACTATCAATATCATGCATATACTCCTCAAATTCAACATAATCATTGTCAACATTGTCCTGAAGTTGTGTAGCTTTACGGAGAGCTCTATTGATAGGGAATTTTCTTTTTTGTTCTACATTCATATAATTTCCCTGCATGTGTTTTAATCATCATGCAAAGTTAATATAAGTCAAGTAAACAATGCAAAAGCTATAAACTTTTTTCCACAACAACTATTATATTACCTCAACTTCAACACAAGTATGATTGACATCAGGCATTCTTGTTTTCATGCTACTTTGATAAAATTTCTCTACATGTAGTTTAACAATCAAGAAAAAAAATATCCAAATGAGTAATTCATGTAAAAAATAGTCACCAGAGCCTTTCCAAGCATAAAAGTCACAATAGGTGGAATGGGTGAATATCGATTTTTGTAGACTCACAAACCCTCAACTCTATCTTTACAGACCCGTTTCAGCAATTTGACTACAAAATGCACAAAACTCTTCAAGAATCCACCAAATTAGAAACAAATTGAAATTAACTCACCTAGCCACCTAATTCTATGCAAAAGAGAACAAGGAAACCCTGTATGGGCAAGTACAAAAGCTTGGAACTGCAAATAATCAGAAATTTCTAAGAAAAGAACAAAATTTCAAGAGTTTTATTATTGCTTTATGATCCATAGCAGCAAAAATATTTTGGGGAAAATTTTGGAAAACCAAAAGTATAAGATTTTTTGAAAAAATCGAGAAATTTTTTGGAAAAAATAGGAAAAATTTGGATTTAAAAAAAAGGTAAAAATTGTAGAACAAGAGATAAAAACTATTTTTTTGAAATTGAAAGGCATTTCCATAGCATAGAGATATAGAGAGCAAATAAAACAAAGAGTTTAACTAATGAATTGTAAAAAATAGATTTTTGTAGTTTATATTCATATCGTTGATTACATTGCATTGCACATCTTTCAAACTCAAAGCATTACTTCACATTGCATAACTAATAACTAGATGCTGATAGATGAGAAATTTTTAATTACAACATAGTTTTTACAAAGTCAACCTAAGGAGTTATACAATTTCTTCACATTGTATAACTAATAACTAGGAGCAGCTACCAATTGCATTTGCTTGTCATGGCATTCTATGAGACCACATTTCTTTGAGGCATTTTTTCAAACAATTCACTGCCTTGTCTATGCTACCACATTTTTCATACATGTCTACCAAAGAATTTTGTCAAACAGTTCACTACCTTGTTGCTATGGCTAGCAACCTAAAACAAGTGCTTTCAAACAAGCTATGGATGCTTGGAAAAAATCTATCAAAAGCATAATAGTAAGCAATAGCATAGACAAAGCAGTGAACTCTTTGAAAAAATGCCTCAAAGAAATGAGGTCTCATGGTGATGGAACGCCATGACAATCAAATTGGAATGCCGTGACAATCAAATGCAATTTGATTGTCATGGCATTCCATCACCATGAGACCTCATTTCTTTGAGGCATTTTTTCAAAGATTTCACTGCCTTGTCTATGCTTACACATTTTTCATACATGTCTATCAAAGCATTTTATAAAACAGTTCATTGCCTTGCTGCTATGGATAAAAGCCTAAAATAGGTGCTTTTGAACAAGCTATGGATGCTTGGCTAAAAGCCTATAGAATTTTTAAAAATCGGGATTAATCAGGATTTTTTGCTGATTTTTGCTTCTGTGGCCCACATTGCCAAATTGTCATACCCATAAATGAGTTTGAGACTCCATAATATTTCCCTATTCCTAAATAAAAATTAGCAATATCGACCTAACAATGCCTCATCAGTGGAACCCCCATCATAGCCTCACTAATGGCCCGATGAAAGCAGTTAATGACCTAGTATCGATGTAACATTACCCTATTGGGCTGACTCCTAAGGCGTCCTCCCCGATAGACTGATAGAATCAACAAAAGAAAGCACATCGTTGTAACACATGAACATCAGTGGAATGAATGCTTGCATTCCCTCGATGGCCTGATATAACGAATGTTTGCATTCAACCGATGAAAGCAGTTAATAACCTAGCATCGGTGTAACAATACCCTATCGAGCTGACTCCTAAGGCATCCTCCCTGATAGACCGATAGAGTCAACAAAAGCGAGCACATCGTTGTAACACATGAACATCAGTGGAACGAATGTTTGCATTCCCCCGATGGCCTGATATAACGAATGTTTGCATTCCACCGATGAAAGCAGTTAATAACCTAGTATCGGTGTAACAATACCCTATCGGGCTGACTCCTAAGGCATCCTCCCCGATAGACCAATAGATTCAACAAAAGAAAGCACATCGTTGTAACACATGAACATCAGTGGAACGAATGTTTGCATTCCCCTAATGGCCCAATATAATCATGGATTATTAGGAACTAATATATATCAAGGGAATCAGTCTTGTTTACCTTTTTTGTGGGCCAAAGTTGTATTAAGGGATTGGCACCCCCTTATGGTTTAAAAACCTACACTTCTGAGACCTAACAGATCATTCATTGATCTCATAGTTATTTTGTCATAAAACTCAGTCACAACATTTAGGACAATCACAATGGATTTCAATGAAACAAAAGGAAAAATTTCATAGATTCACTGTTCTATATATGATCGTAATACTTTCCCTAGAGATCACGAGAGTAATTTTATAAAGGCATGTTGTGGAAAACATTTATGAAATTTGTAGACATCTTTAGAATACAATGTAAAGATGATATAGTTGAGAATCAAATATTGAGGGATAGCCTCTTACCTAATCTAAACCCATGGAATTATGGTCATTCCATGCAGAAATTATAGGCTTAACAGAGGCAGCTAACTGCAAAAATTTCTTAGTGAGACAGTTTAAGAAAACTCATTATATGTTGGTAGTCTTCATTTGAGTTGACATGATTTGGAGAGGCTCTTACTAGGCATTCAACAGATGGTTGTGAAATCTTTTTTGATGAAGTAGATTTCCTCTTGATACTAGTATTAGATTTAGTACAATCTAGTGTTGGCATATAATTGACAACATCTTCTACACTTGCTTCTCTATTATTGTTTTCCACCTAAAATACAATGTCAATTTCAACATATAGTCAGTTCAATGAAAAATTAAAATAAATAACACAATGTAAATTGAACCAAAAATCCATACACTTACACCACATTTGTCGATTTTGGCCTGCAACTCACCTCATCCAAATGTATATTCAGTACTCACATTATCTCTTGCTTTCTTGCCTCTGTTACTCTTTGTCAAATATTCTTCAAAACGCATGCTTTCTTTCAATGCCTCCCACTGTTTAGGAGATAGAGTGGAGTCTAACATCTCTTTTCCCTCCATGATTTTTTTCTACAATTGTATCGAAAACTATTCATCAGAAGTCTCATCTTGTGCTTGTAATATTTTCTAGAGATTTTTCCACCAACAGTGTCAAAGGAATTTTCCATTTTTTGTATAACATATTCCACATTTCGTGGATCTTTCTTTGCAAATTTTGATTTGTAGATATCTAAATGGGCCCTACATCTTACGCCCAACTCAGAGGCCCACCTTGCAACATTTTTCCCAATGGGTTCACCATCTCTTGATACCTCAACCAAGAATGGCTTCTTCCCTTCTAATATTCTTTCTTTTGTGTTCCTCTCTGTAGATCTCTATAAATCTTGACTCAATCTTTGTCTTTTAACATAAGCAGGCACATCTTTTGTTTCACCACTACAAATATTTCTGGTTGATTCACTAATTCCTTCAAAAGTTGTAGATGTGACAAGTGGACTCTCAGCAGGCACGTCAAATGCAAACAGACTCTCTTCATGACTTTGATTAACCGGAACTTCATGCTCCTTGGCCACATCACATGTGGCATGAGTAGGTAGATCAGTAGTGGTCTCTGCCAATTTCACTTCATCAGAACTATTTTTGTCACCATCTTCATTTGTTGAATCACAAAAGCGTTGGCTTCTATGAGCTGGCAGCATTGTATCTTTACTTTCTTTTTGTTTTTTCTTTGCATTTTCTCTGCTCTCTTTTTCTTGCCTATAAAACAAAAAAAATATCATATCATGTATTATATACATAAAGCTCTTGCCTATAAAATTTCATTAAACAATATTAAACAAATAATTTACTACTTAGTGGATTTACAACTTTCCTGTTTGACGTCAAACCAAGATGTGATAAATATTCATTATTCTTAGCCACACGTTCTTCATGAAAGCACTCATAATATGTCACTAGAATTTCAACATTGTGATCACTATCATCTAATTTGTGCCTTAAATTATTTTTCTTCATTTCCTAATGTCCATAAAAACAATAATGTATAAATTAGCAACTTGATACAGAGATATTGCATCCTCATTTTTATATGAAAGCATATTCATATTGCATTCATATAGCAATTTTTTTCAACATTAAAGCTTTGAAACAGGTATTAGTTTGAAGGTCTGTGTCCTTAAAACATAAAATAGTCTTAAAACAACATAAAAGTCTTACATAAAAGGTCACAAAATGGGGCTCATCAATAATTATCTACATTTCCAGCAAGATTAGAATCCTAATCACTCATGTCTGCATCTACTTTATTTTCTTCCTCATCCTCATTTGTGACATGCAATACATTATCTCTCCCAATTTCTTCATTGGTAATCAAAATCTCTTCTTCAAACAGTCCCTCATCGTCTTCATCCACTTCTTCGAATGTTTCTTGTAAATTAATATATTGCCCATCAGGCATTACATCAACAAATTCCATGAATTTTCATCTTGAATAAGACTCTATTTGAATGAAATATGACCAACCTGGGCTTCTTACATCATCAATTAGAAATGATTGGTTAATTTGAAGAGGGGAAACATATGGCTCGTCTATCTCATTGTGTATTTGCGCGTACAAATCCATACTCATCAAATTGTACTGCGGATGGTCGGATCCACTTACATTTTAATAATATAGGACTATTTTCACCAAAATCCACTTGAATAATTTCTTGGATGAATCCAACATAAAATTTATTCTCAATTTCATGAAGAAATTCAGCACTAACAACACAATCACAATAAGTCTTTCCTTTGTCTTTTTCTTCCACTCTTAAATGACTACCATAGGCCCACATTCCACTGAAATGCATAGCCCATAAATGTGGAGGTTGTGAAAGCTCACTTTCCTTTGTTGTTATATCTTGACCTTCTTCTTTTGCATCGCTGATTGCATTAGCAATCAGTTCTTCAAATTTTGGAAAAGAATCAGCTCCAATCAAATCTTGACACCTATGCCTTTGAGGTTGATGTTGCATCCAATTTTGATTCTCTTCTTCATATTTTCTACATAGAATAATGACGTACAAATAGTAAGATTAATAATATAAATGTGTAAATGCAATTGAGTAAATAAATTTTATATTTTTTTACCCATGCCACTTATCAAACGAAGATGTGTTTTGAAGAATAAAGGCATGTATTTCACTTCTTTCTTGACATGATAACTTGAAGTGACATCCATTTCCTTCTAATACTTCACTTGCAACTCTCTCATCTTCATCATCATCCCATACACGTCGATTGACATTTTTAAAATCCTTCATATATTCTATGCAAAATCCCATGGCCTCTTGCATTGAATATCCCTCAAACATGCTCCTTCTATTTTTTCCCTGGTATGGACAATTTTTTTCAAAACCTTCATATATCATTCTATAGGATACATCCATCTCATTCTTACTGGGCCACAATGCTCTAGTTCATATTCTATATGTATTAAAAGATGCATAGAAATGTTAAAGATTGTTGGTAAAAATTATCGTTCCAATAGACAAAGGACTTCAACAACCTCCTCCCTCAAACTATCAAAGTTTGAAGGATCTAATACATGTAAATTCATTCTCTTTAATATTACGCCCAACCTTATAATTGTCAAACTATCAAAGTTTGAAGGATCTAATACATGTAAATTCATTCTCTTTAATATTACGCCCAACCTTATAATTGTCAATCTTGGCCCCTTTGCCAAACTTGATATATTTACCACAATAGGTAAATATTCTCGATTATGACATGATAATCATGGGTCTTGAGGCCTCTTAAGCTATTAATGTCAGTTTGGCTTCTAATGCTACTACTTACATATCCAATGGGAAAGTGAGTCTGAGACATCAACTGTAATAATTGTGCACGTTGTCCTTTGTCTAGACATGCAGAGCACTAGGTTTTCTATATTTTTCATTATCATATTTTTCAACCCAAATATTTTGATGAATCTTTATTTCTCGAAAGTCTTCACGTGATGAAATAGTATCAAGAGCACCAAAAAGAGTTTCTATAATAGCATAAGCTATATTTTTCTCAATATGCATAAAGTCAATAGTATGCCTAATGGCTATATCCTTAAAGTATGGCAACTTATACAATATACACAACCGTTTTACACCGCTTTCATTACATGGATCATATCTACTGCCAGCAATCCCATCATTTTCAATAAATGACATTCTTTTTTGTCCATTCTCCACAATGTAATCACCTGTTATTAGCAATGGCACTTCACGATTCTCTTCTTGACCATTGAAACGTGTTTTTTGTCAATGATATGGATGATCCATTTTAAGGTAAGCACGATGTCCACAATAAATGCACTTATGCAAACTTCTTGAGTGCCTCACAAAATCCTTAAAGTTGCAAGGAGGACATGCATGGTATCCATGAACAGAGAGACTAGACAATGTACCATATGTAGGAAGATCATGAATCATAAACAATAAGGAAGCTCTTAAAGTGAATTTGATTGAATGAACATCCCTTAAAGATTGAATTTCTTTAATTCCTTTCCACAATTCCATTAGCTCATCATATAATGGCTCTAGATAAGCATCTATTGTATCTTAAGTCACACTTTTCTTTCCTGGTATAATCAATGATAACATTAATAAAAATGGTTTAGTTGCTAACCATGGAAGAAAGTTATAATTTATTAGAAACATTGGCCAAGTTGACCATTTAGTACTTTGATCTGAGAATGGGTTCACCCCATCTGGAGCCAAACCCAACCTTATATTACGAGGATTTTGAGAAAAATTGGGCCATTTGTTATCAAATTCCATCCAGTTCTTAGAATCAAGCACATGTCATTGTTTTCCATCAGTGCTCTTATTTTGGGCATGCCACTACATAATTTCAACAATGTCTCTGCACCTATACATTCGAAGTAATCGTGGGATTATCAGAAAGTGGCGAAGAACCTTTTTAGAAACCATAGTTGATTTCAACCCTTGTTTATACCTCAGTTCACAACATTTTAGACATTCACTCTCATTTGCAATATTTTTGCGAAATAATACACAACCATTCACACATGTGTGGATGTTTTCATACCCCAAGATGAGCTTACTGATTTTCTTTTTACATTGACTTCATTTTGTTGGCAATGTGGAGTCAGCTGGTAACAATGAACTTAATAATGCCAATAACTAATCTACACTCTCATTTGTCCAACCATGCACCACTTGCAAGTTAATAATTTTAAGGATTGTTGTCAAATGACTTAACTTGCAATTAGCATACACAGGATTTAAAGCATCATCCATTGACCTGGCCCAATCATCATTTAGACCCTCATTCAACATTCTATCAACTTCAAACCCTTCTTCAAACATTTTTTCCTCTTCATCTATGTTTGGTGCCACTTAATCTATGTTCTTTGCCTTCATCTCTCATAGTCTTGTAGGAAATTCTATCATATCTCTTCATAATAATAAGCCCGGGCTTATGTACCACTATGCCCATATCTTAATATATGTTGATAAATCATATTTCTTTCACCTTCCACCAAGACACTTTGCATGGACATGGATATTTTCAATGTCCCTCTCATCATTCTCCTCATCACATGCATGACAGCCGATATGTAACAACCCTGATGCCCATCCATCCATAACACCTGTAGCACTCCTATAGACATTCCTAGCTCTAACCTAAAAGAAACACAACCCGGAAACACAGACTCCATGCTCTACTCCAACTCACTCTAATGAGGGTTTCACTGTCTCCCACCCCAGTCACCAGAGGGCTTCACCCACTTCAAATTCATCAGTAGTGAACTCAATTCCTCTTTCCCACCTTTTCAAAAGTCTCTAGGTCCTATCCAAACAAGCTTTATCACCCATGCAAGTGCTTCAATACCTATCCATGAGAATAAAAAACATCAACAACAATCCAATTTCATTCCCATGCCAACAATTATACATTTTACAAGTTGTCTAACTTATAAATATAGACAAGTTATGTAAACCACTAGATAAATAGAATTTAAAGGTTTATCGTCTTTGACTTATAATCTATTTTTGAGTTCAGCTAATACAACTATTTTTTTCAATTTGTTTCCACGGTTGCTACTCATGTAACTTGTACTTTCATATCGCTTTGAGCTACTTTATGTATTTCTTTCTTCTACATTGGCTGTGTTATGAAAGTAAAACTTGAAAGTGCCCCTACTGATAAGATTTGAGTCTTTAGTTGTTTACTTGTTTTTGTGATATTTGACTTTTGAGTCTTAATATATAAGTCCAGATGTTTATCTAGATTGATGTGGATCTTGCAAATTCCAAATATTTAAAGCCAAAACATGATTGAACCTTGAAAGTGGATTGATCCACATATAACATTATGGTGAGTGCTAGAATGTAATGTTCATTTTGGGTCATGAATGAGTGGAGGTGATACAACATATTTAAATATACCGGTAACAGTAATATGGTGTTAATCAGCTAATGCAAATGTGACATAAGGATTTATTATATATAAGTGAGTTGAAGGCCAAGAGTATTTTGTCTGATTGTCAAAGAGGACAAACTTAACATAGCCATACACTCATAATTGATTTTGGATCACAAGTGTTTGTGTTCAAAATAATCTCTTAGAAGTACATGATATATATCTTCTACAAGTATTTCAGCACACTACAAGTATTTCTTGGCAAGCTTATCTCTAGGTTCACCTAACTTAGAATTACATGCCAGATGCTACTATGTTTTTTCCTTGATGAGTTAGTTGTGTTCCTTTTTGTTCATAAGGAACATCTTTATAATTAATGTGGGTTTGTCTCTTTTGATGTGCATTCATTTCAAGCTTGCAGTCAAATGGATTCCAGAGAGGTTGTGTTTGGTGGAGGCTCATTAGGTAATATTTTGGACTAATTCTTTAATTGGAAAATATATCCTTATTTTCTATAATTTTGTTCTATTTGGTAGAGTGGCTCTAGGGATAAGGATTTTAAATGTTTACACAACTCTATGAAGAAGTCATGCTTTCTTTATAAGAGTGTCTCCAAAATTTAATTCCAATTTACCATGAGGAATCCCCTAAAAACTATGGTTGTAAGAGGGTGTGGGAGGCATGCTCAGTGAATGTGATGTATATGTTGTCTAGAAAAGAACTAAGTTGGTTCCTGCATAAGTACTTTGGACAATTCGACTGACTAGATATGCATGCATTAGCAATTTCAATTGTAGCAGAGCCTATTCAATCATGGGCAATGTTAGGAGATTCATTTGTCTCTCTAACAAATATTTTTTTCAACCATTGCAAATTTGCAACTAGCTTGAAATGGTATCTTCATTATTGAAGAACTAGCATTCGTCTTGTCATAATTCTTTGGCAGAACTGTAGTAACATGGGGATACTGTAAAGAATATTATAAATTAAAGGATTAACATTGATCTGGTCAATCTAGGTAATGAACACCATATATATGCGGTATTTTTCTTCTTGGAGACAACAAGCTTTACTTAGTTATCCATTACTAATTCTTATTCTCTCTTATTTTTTTGTATGATCTATGCATGTTATTTTTCATTGTGCTAGTTGTTAGAACTGAAAAATTCACATTTTTCACTAGCCTCCACCCACCAATCCTCCACATTCCACATAAATTCATCATATTTTAATTTTATGATCAACACAACTTGTTGAAATTTGTGTGACAAGATCCATTTTGTAGCCCACATTGCCAAATTATCACACCCATAAATAACTTTGAGACTCCATAATTTTTCCTAAGTAAAAATTAGCACTATCGGCCTAACAATGCATCATCGACGGAACCCCCATCATAGCCTCGCCGATGGCCTGATGAAAATAGTTCATAACCTAGTATCGGTGTAACAACACCCTATCGGGCTAACTCCTAAGGCAATCCCCCTGATAGATCGATAGAGTCAACAAAAGTAATCATATCGCTGTAACACATGAACATCGGTGGAACGAATGTCCACATTCCCACGATGGCCTGATATGATCATAAATTATCAAGAATTATTATATATCAGGGGAGTTAATCTGTATTGAGGTAATATATTTGGGCATCCCACCGATAGACCGAAGGAAAATTGTTCATCAATGGAGAGGGTGGCTATCGGTGGAATAAAGATTGCAGTCTCACCGATACAACGTTGATGATTGATTGCTAACTGATGTGACATCTCAAGGAATTGTCTAGATATTTAAAAATAAATGCTTCCCCCCGATGACAAGACTAAAACGGGTGGTGTATTTATGAGCCAGAGTTGAAGTGAATTATATCACAAGTTGATCACATAATTGTTGCATAGTCTGGAAGATTTCGCTAAGGACAGAAGTAGAAAGGAAAAGTTAGGAATTCTCACGTAGTAGAAACCAGTGGAGACGAGACCCAAGTAAGTACACCAATCCCAGCTAATAAGCTGTATTTTTCAAAGGATTAAGAATTCGAACAATGGAGGAAAATGCAGAAAAACCCAAAGCTAAGAAATAGAAAACTGAGAAGAGACTCTTGAATCAAGACCTAATAGATCAATGCCTTGGGTTGGGGCCAAGACCCAGGAGGGTTGCTCATATGAGTCCTTTAATGGATAGATAATTCGATAAACATAAAGGATTGGGGGATATTTGGACACCACGACGCGGGTATGAGATTTTCATGTATCATTATAGGAAACAATTTAGGTTTCAGCCAGTCTGCAACCCATGGAGGTTGAACTTGGGAAGACTCGTGGTGCCCAATGTGTTCGTAAATGTAGAATTAATTAAAGCTTTGGCTAGCAGATATGACCCCAAGAGGAGAACTATCCAAGCACATAATTGGGTTGACATGCTTGTTATTTCTGAGGATTTAATTTTTAATGTGTTTCAATTGGAGTACCCTATGAACTTTCCATTCACGGTTAGAAATCTCTTGATAGAGTATCACCATATGGATACCAGCTACAAATGATGGAAACTACCCTTGCATAGGCCTAAGAATGAAGCACGCCAACTCAAGAGGTTTTTGAGTAATGAAAACCCTCATTTTCATGAGGACTTGTTTGAAGAATATTTTAGATACAATTATTACTTAGCTGGTTAGGTATTGGGGGTAGAGGTACCACCCCTCATGTCAATTTCCCCAATGGTCTTAGCTATAAGCATACAAAGCAATGATTCCAGGTCATTCAATTATGCTAGATACTTGGCCAATGACCTAAACTGGGAGCTTGAAAAGATTAAAAAACAACAGTGAATATATTCATTTCAAACATTATTCTTTGTTCATGCATTTTCTCATGCATGAGGGACATGTTAGAAGGGTCTGGAGTCAAGAATTAAGAATAAAAGATACAAATGAAAATGGGAACCTCAAACCTATACAGATGTGGACTTCATTGTGGGATAGTCGATTTGGTAGATCTCATTATGTTTACTTTGAGGAGTTCTTTGTGAAACCATTAATGGAGTGGTTGGGATATCTGCGTGATTATAACTTATCCCTAGAAATGAAAAATTTTCTAAGACCAAAGGAAAATGACCCAAGGAAAAAGGTGGATCATAACTGGGGAGACTGGTATGCTTTTCCTGACTACACAATGATTAGGGTTTATGGGTTTGAAGGAACTCCACACTTGTTGCCACGAGTAGTTCCTGATAGAATTGCCTACATAGAAATTGTGAGGTAATTGGAAAAATCTAATTCCAAAAACCTCAAAGGACACAACAAACAATCGATCATGCCCAATACCTTATTTTTTGGAGACTTTACAGTGGTTGCAAATGAGGGATATGAGGAAATTGATGCTAAATTAGCACAGTATAACCTCCCTCTAGGTAACAAAAGGAAATATTTTGATGCAGAAGGCTTTATTCAAAAAGCAAGGTTATCACAAGCGTTATCAAGATATGAGCATGTATTCTTAGTTGAAGATGTAATCAGAAACCATGATGAAGCCTCTACCACTAAAAGAATGACTGCATATAATAGGGTTATGCTTATAGAGGAATGGAAAAGAAGAAATGTCCCATCTTATTCAAAGGAATTTGGTGAAATACAGGATCCTCTAGCAAGGATTGAGCAACTCATTGCTCATATGGATGAAGTGGTAAAGAATGTGCCTTCATTTGTCTTTGATGCCCCTCATGCAACCTATTTAGGAGTGTAGGCTAAAGATATAGATCCCTTAGATTATATCCCTTCACAGCCAACTCCTAATGTGATTTTTTCTGTAGATACTAATATGAGTGAAGAAGAGGAGAGTGATAAGGAAAGTGATGAGGAGGAAGATCAAGTACAATAAATAAGTGCTCCTATAATTGTACGATATGAGCCTCCTCAAGAACACAATGTTGTAAGATTTGAATTATCAGATGATGTTAGGGTCAAGGCTAGATAGGAGTTCATTTCTGATGGAGATTTTGTTAAGTCTCATGAGTTTAAATCATTTGTTTACGAATATAAAGGAAAGAAAAGGAGACAAAAGATGCAAGGTGTCACTCCTAAATGAGAAGCTGTTGTTTTGAAAGAATTGGAAAAATAAATAGACAAAGAGATGGATTCCATCACTCCTGTGAGAGGGAGAGAGTTACTCCAAGAAGCTGGAGTATTTCTTTTTCCTAGATGGGATATAAGCTCTGCAATTATGTTTGATAGTTTTAGAAAAAGAGGAGATAAAACAATGAATTTAACAAATGAAGCAAGTGACAAGATGTATTCAGGATTTGGTTACAATCTAGATGAGGCCACCTTTCTTATTTGGTCACTATACCCCCATGACAAAAGACCAGTTGTGATTGATAATCCAAACAAAATGTTTGGACATCTCTTGGTTCAAAGAGTAGGGGATACCAACTCCATGGACACAACAGAGTTGAATGTCAATGTGGCAAAGTTCACCAAGGCACAAATTGATAAGCTAGTTAAAGAAAATGATAGGTTGAAGAAGGAATTAGCACATCAAAGAGAAAGATCATCTTCCTCTTCCACACAAAAATTGTATTCCCCATGGCTCAAGAAAGATAAGAGAGTATTGGATGCAATGGCTGATACAATTTATTGGAAACAGAGCCACCTGAAATCTCGAGAAAAATGTAAAGAATTGGAGAAGGAAGTCAAAACCATCAAGTATAAGACTGCATCTGAAATGATCGAGGGAAGATTCAATAAGATGATGAAATGTGTAGATGAATATTGGAGGCAATTTAAATAGGTACTCTTAGCATTAGAGGAGAACGAACGATTATAGGGGAGAATAATCGAAAAGAGACAAGAGCTTCAAGACAAGAAAATCCTGAAAGGATAGACAATGCAAACACATAAAAAATTGGTAGAAGCACACAATGGATATCATAAGAGGCTCATCAAGGATTTTGAGTGCTTCAATTCGACTCCGAAACTCTATGATGATATGGGAAATCCTTGAGAATATGATGATTGGAAGGAAAAATTTAATTTGATTATGACTAATGCATTACAAGAGATCAATGATGAGGATATGATTTTACAAAATACTCACAACCAGCTCGAGAAGATGATGTATAGGGAGTATGATATGAGAGAGGTGATCTCCAATGCAGATACTTGTACTAAACAAGAATACATCCATCACCTATCGGTATTCAATTTGTTCCTCAACCAAACTATGGATACACCAAACACAGTTGGGAAACCATCAAGATGAAAGGAGTCAGCTGATAGCATGAGTACCATATCATGGAGTAGAAGCTTTGAATAGATCTTAGGTGGTCACGGGCTTCTGCTTGGAGATTAACGGATTGGTGCATTTAGTTGTTGCAATATTTTGTTTTCTTAATTATGTTTAGTTATCAAACAACATGACTTTTTGTAATGGGTTTGTAGCTTGTTGCCTCTTACATATATAAGAGAGACCAAGACCCGAATAGATCATCCATC